>SJYA01000828.1:860360-973225 GCA_006410615.1 Neotragus moschatus | reverse complement strand
TGTGCAGTAGTTTGAGCATTCTTTGGCATTGCCTTTCTTTGGGATTGGAATGAAAACTGACCTTTTCCAGTCCTGTGGCCACTGCTGAGTTTTCCAAATTTGCTGGCATATTGAGTGCAGCACTTTCACAGCATCATCTTTTAGGATTTGAAATAGTTCAACTGGAATTCCATCACCTCCACTAGCTATGTTCATTGTGATGCTTCTTCCTAAGGCCTACTTGACTTCACATTTCAGGTTGTCTACCTCTATGTGAGTGATCACATCATTGTGATTATCTGGGTCATGAAAATCTTTTTTTGTATAGTTCTTCTGTGTCTTCTTGCCACCTCTTCTTAATATCTTCTGCTTCTGTTAGGTCCAAACCATTTCTGTCCTTTATTGAGCCCATCTTTGCATGAAAAGTTCCCTTAGAATCTCTAATTTTCTTGAAGAGATCTCTAGTCTTTTCCATTCTATTGTTTTCCTCTCTTTCTTTGCAATGATCACTGAGAAAGGCTTTCTTATCTCTCCTTGCTATTCTTTGGAATTCTGCATTCAAATCAGTTTATCTTTCTTTTTCTCCTTTGCCCTTTGCTTCTCTTCTTTTCACAGCTATTTATAAGGCCTCCTCGGACCTTCGCAGATTTCCTCCTGATACCTCAGTTTTGCCTTTTTGCATTTCTTGAGGGTGGTCTTGATTCCTGCCTCCTGTACAATGTCATGAACCTCTGTCCATAGTTCTTCAGGCACTCTATCAGATCTAATCCCTTGAATCTATTTGTCAATTCCACTGTATAATTGTAATGGATTTGATTTAGGATTTACTTGAATGGCCTAGTGGTTTTCCCTATTTTCTTCAGTTTAAGTTTGAACGTGGCAATGAGGAGTTCATGATCTCAGCCGCAGTCAGCTCCTGGTCTTCTTTTTCCTGACTGTATAAAGCGTCTCCATTTTTCATCCCAATGTTCACTGAAGCACTATTTACAATAGTTAGGACACTGAAGCTACCTAAATGTCCATCAACATAGGAATAGATAAAGAAGAAGTGTACGTATAAACAACGGAATATTACTCCTTAAAAGGAATGGAAAAGTGTCATATGCAGAGATATGGATAGACCTAGAGACTGTCATCCAGGGTGAAGTCAGAAAGAGAAAAGTAAATGTCATTTACATCATTTATCTTCTGCTTCTGTTATGTCCAAACCATTTCTGTCCTTTATTGAGCCCATAAATATCATTTATACTTGGAATCGAGAAAAATGGTACAGATGAACTTATTGGCAAAGCAAAAATAGAGACACAGATGTAAAGAACAAACTTATGGATACCAAGGAGAGGAAGGGGAGGTGGGATGAATTGGGAGGTTGGGATTGACATATACATACTACTATGAATAAAATAGATAATTAATGAGAACCTACTGTATAGCACAGGGAGCTCTGCTCAGTGCTCTGTGGTGGCCTAAATAGGAAGAAAATATAAAAAAGAATAGATAGATATATATACTGATATACTTTGCTGAACAGCAGAATTTAACACAACACTGTAAAGCAACCTGATTTTGTTGCAAGAACATACTGATTATAAGTATATGCAAAATAATTTGAGACAAATAAAGTTGGGTTAAGTTTTGTCATACATTTCTGTTAAAGTGGCTTCTGAAAACAGGGTCCATGATTTGATGTCTATCTCATTCTCTGTAGAATTTCATCAGATAAATAAACGACTGTCAAACATGTAGCACCAGATACAGTAGGAACCCACCTAACCCAGCTTCTGTTAATAATCTGTCCTCAAATATTGGCCTCTGTTCTCAAATCTTGCCTTGCTGCTGCTGCTAAGTCACATCAGTCATGTCCAACTCTGTGCGACCCCATAGACAGCAGCCCACCAGGCTCCCCCATCCCTGGGATTCTCCAGGCAAGAACACTGGAGTGGGTTGTCATTTCCTTCTCCAATGCATGAAAGTGAAAAGTGAACGTGAAGTCGCTCGGTCATGTCCGACTCTTCGCGACCCTGTGGACTTGCAGCCTTCCAGGCTCCCTCACCCATGGGATTTTCCAGGCAAGAATACTGGAGTGGGGTGCCATTGCCTTCTCCCCAAATATTTGTCTTAGTATAAGACAAACCTAGTGTTTTTTAATTAATTTTTTATTGGAGATGGTGAATAAGAATGGGAGAGGGAAATTAACAAAAAATTCAACTTGGAATAAATGAGAATTAAAGGATAGGAAAAAATAAGACAAAGAGAAAAGCTGAAGTAAAATGGTAGAATTAAGTTCAAATATACTAGTAATAACAATACATGTAAATGGTCTAAATTTGCTGTTTAAGATATTGTGAAATGGATTTTGAAAACAAACAAAAAAATCAACTAAGTGCTATTTATAAGAGAAACACCTATAACAGAAGGACACAGAGATGTTGAACGTAAAAGATATAAAAAGATACAACAAGCACTAATCAAATAAAGCTAGAGGTATTATGTTAATTTTAGATGAAAAAGGTTTTAATATAAAAAGCATTATTACGCATAAAGAGGGGCAATAAATAATGATAAAATGTTCAGGAAGGTTCAATAAAAGGTTTGATTCTTCAGGAAGATACAAAAAATGTTACATCTGAGCTATTTAAGATAAAATAACCTCAAAATATATGAAGCAAAAATTAATAGAGCTACAAGGAGAAACTGACATATCATCATCAAAGGGGAAGATTTTAACATACTTAGTAACTGGTTGAGAAAGGAAAATTTTAGGGAAAATATAGAAAATTTGAGACTGTAAATCACTCCGGCATTTGTTAGAGTGAAGAGCTTGATTTATAGCTCTGGGTGGGCCTGGAATTCTGCATATTTTTCAGCACTATTGAGATACAATTGTTGGTTGCATTTTTAATAGAAGCCCAGGAGACGCCAGTGCTACCAGTCTAGGGTCTCCAAGCCCCGGTAAAATCCTCCCCTTAAAAACATATTAGAAACCTGCTGATACATATGGACATATGCAACTCAAGAATTACCAAACGGATAATGACACATAACTATTGACATTATCAAAAAGTTCACAATTAGTTTAATTACCACTTTACAGTAGTATACTAGAAATAACATTTAATTTTTAAAAACTATATTTATTTTGTGGAGAGTGAGCTACAATTGCTTACCACATCTTTATTGTGGGTTTTTTGTTTTTTTTTTTGGTAAATCACTTAAAACTGTTTATAAAAGGCTCTAGAAAATCCACTGGTAGGAAAACAGAATCTCAGTCATGTAGGTGGGACGTGTGTCTATATGTGCATATGTATGTCCCTTAGAAATACTGGCGTGATTCACTCCATGTCTGCTGTGTATTTTATAGGCTTACAGAAAAGTTTAATGTTCAAGACCAACCCTTTCCTCCTTGCTGCTATAGCCTGTATCTCATCCCCTAACCTCCCTAAGCCTCAAATTCTTCCTTTACATTGTGACTGAAATTCATTCATTTAAAAAACACTGAGTGCCTACCACACAGAGTAGCTGCAGGCTGGCCCCAGGTAGGAGCTGGTGCCTCGGAAAGTCTCCCTAAGGTGCTGATGAATTAATCAAAGTGTAGAGTGTGCTTCACTCCACAGAGCTTTCCCTACAACAATAAACACACCAGAGTGCTGTGTACTATAATGCTCCAGGGCTTTCTAGGTTTTCATAACATTTTCGTCTTTGCTCTTTCATGTGACACTGCAGTAGCACCAGGAGACCGGCAGGGCAGGGACCAGATGTAACAGTAGTAAGTTCCCAACATACAAACGAGTTCTGTTCTAAGAGCGAGTTCAAAAGTCCTATTTGTTTTTAAGTCCAACAAAGTTAGCCTAGGTACCCAACTAACACAATCCTATACAGTACTGTGCTGTAATAGGCTTATAATACTTTTCACACAAATAATACATAAAACAACACAACAGATAAAACATTTTTAGTCTTACAATACAGTACCTTGAAAAGTACAATAGTACAGTACAACCCCTTGGACTGCAAGGAGATCCAACCAGTCCATCCTAAATATTCAGGAAATCAGTCCTGAATATTCATTGGAAAGACTGATGCTGAAGCTGAGACTCCAATACTTTGGCCACCTGATGCAAAGAACTGACTCATTTGAAAAGACCCTGATGCTGGAAAAGATTAAAAAGGAGAAGGAGACAACAGAGGATGAGATGGTTGGATGGCATCACCGACTCGATGGACAGGAGTTTGAGTAAGCTCCGGGAGTTGGTGATGGATAGGGAAGCCTAGTGTGCTGCAATCCATGGGGTCATAAAGAGTCGGACACGACTGAGCAACTGAACTGAACAGTGCAACAGCTGGCATACAGAGATTGGCACCAAGTGAACAGGCAAGAAGAGTTGCTACCTGGAGGAGGCAGGTGAGGTGGGAGACCATAGAGCTGAAAGACCATCAGCGACAGGAGATGGAGGACAAGCTGCAGTTTCACTCACACCTGACCTTGACAAAAAGCATGTTTGCACCTTTGAAAGTTTGCAGCTTGACGGTTCATATGTAGGGGACTTACTGTACTAGGAATGGTTCTCTCCTCTGCATCTCCCACTGGACCTGAGCTAGACCCAGCCCCTGGAGGGCAAAGTCAATGCTTATTCACCTTGTGTCCACAGTGCCTGGCTCTGCCTAATACATCAAAAGCACAATAAATGTTTGCCAAAGACTCTAGCAAGCTTTCAAATACTTGTCACCATTCCTGCATTTTAAACACAGGGCCTGATAGTCATTATCTCAGCTTCCCTTTGATTCCACTCTCACAGACACAGTGGCAAAAAGACTTTCCAGGAATTCTAATTAGAGAAAACTTTTTCCTTTCCTTTTGTTTCCATCTTGTACCTTTTTGATTCAGTGTTGAAAAGCGTATATTCTTTGTCATTTTTTTTTTCCAGAAGTTAAATATCCATACCTCATTATTCACAGAGAAGGCAATGGCAACCCACTCCAATACTCTTGCCTGGAAAATCCCATGGACAGAGGAGCCTGGTGGGCTGCAGTCCATGGGGTCGTAAAGAGCCGGGACATGACTGAGCGACTTCACTTTCACTTTTCACTTTCATGCATTGGAGAAGGAAATGACAACCCACTCCAGTGTTCTTGCCTGGAGAATCCCAGGGACGGGGGAGCCTGGTGGGCTGCCGTCCATAGGGTCGCACAGAGTGAGACACGACTGAAGCAACTTAGCAGCAGCAGCAGCAGCAGCAGCATTATTAATTACAATGTAATAAGATTCATGAAAATGGTTTTTAATTTTGTTCTTACTTCCAGAACCCACAACAGTGCCTGACACATAATAAGCACTCACAAAATACATGTTGAATTGTTTGTTCTAGAAACTTTGTTAGTAGTCTTGAACAGTTTGTTTAGGACTAAGTTCTAATAGAAAAAGCCACATGCCTATTACAAAGAACATCATGTTTTAAATGAAAAGATTAAAGTGCTTCTTCACAGGATCAAAATAAAATTTTAATTTTACCCCAGAAAGAAATTTTTTAAATGTGAAGGGCTGAAGGTCAAAAACTAATCTGTGCAGGCTTCGCTGCAGCTTCTTAATCAAAAAGGATCCTAATCAGTGTTGACAATGAATGCCTGGATCGCATAACAACAAGCATGCCAGTCAGTGGAGGACAAGAACAAGAGACGCCTTCAAATAGCCCCTTAGATTTTTTTTGCAGCTAAAGCATGACTTCTAGCCTATTAGCATACCTCAGATTTCACCTTGTAGTGTGGACACTTCTGCTCTGTTGTTCATTTCTATTTTCTGAAGGATAAAAGTTTTGTTGTGTATGTGTCTGCTCAGTCGTGTCCAACTCTTTGTGATCCCATGGACTATATAGCCCACCAGGCAACTCTCTCCATGGGATTCTCCAGGCAAGAATACAGCAGAGAGTTGCCATTTCCTACTCTAGGGAATCTTCCTGACCCAGAGATCAAACTTGTGTTTCCTGCATTGGCAGGTGGATTCCTTACTACTGTGCCACCTGGGAAGCCCAAAGGCTTTGTTACTTATTTGCAATAGGAAAATGAAGTGTTAAAAACATATGTATGGTGTTCTACCTTCTCCTATTGTCCATTCAGTCTTTTAGTTGATCAGACTGGCAAGGATTGTTTACCCAATATGTGCCAGCTGCTGGGCTAGGCACCAGGGACTTACCTGGTGGTCCAGTGGCTAAAACTCTGTACTCCCAATGAGGGGACAAGGGTTTGATCACTGATCAGGGAATCAGGTCTCACATGCTGCAATTAAGTGTTCCAGTGCTGTGACTAAAGATCCTGCATGCTGCAGTGAGGTGCCAAAACTAAGACCTGGTGCAGCCAAATAAGTAAATAAATAGTTTTTTTTTTTTCCCTAAGGTATTATAGGCACTAAAAAAAAAAAAAATGTAGTCCTTAGCCTTTGGGACTTTACAACTCACAGAGAGAAGTCTTTATTACACCACCAAAAAACAAAGCTGTTCAGGAGAGGGGTAATCTGAAAGGTTCCAAGAGAGGAACACAGTAGGATGGGGAGGTCAAAGGTGAGGGGGCATTAACCTCATAAAGGAGGAGGGGGCTGTGTTTCAGAGCATGGGCCAGGTCCAGACACCTGAGAAAACCAGGAACAATCAGCCACCTCCCTCCCTAAAAAGTTGGATGCTGGGACCAAGAGCAGCAGGAAAGAAGGACAGTCAACTCCTGAACGGCCTTGTTTGTCAATGTAGGGGAGTCAGACTTTGACTTGCAAGCAGAGGGTATCCCTTGGAGAGTTTTAAGGATAGAAATAACAGGATTCTATTTGCAACTAGGATCAAAGAGGCTTGGACAGAGGCAGAGACGGTTGGGAGGCTGCTGCTACAGTCAAAATTGGCAGTGACCTCGACTAGGATAGGAGCAGTGAGAAAGAAGAAGAAAAACCAGAGTATAAAAACTTGAAGGAAGAAGAATCAATGGAACTTAGTGGTTGAGAGTACATGGGCTGAGAGAGGCAGTTGACAGTAATAGTCACGCTTACTTAGTACTTACTATGTGTCACTCATAAGCTCTTACAAGTACTGTTGCATTTAAATCTCAGAGAGATCCCATTTTGCAGATAAGAAAATTGGGGCCCCAGAGGTGAATTTGTTTGCCTCAAGTCACTGTTAGTGTGCGCTGATAAGAGAGGATTCAAAGATGACTCCCAAGAGTCCAGCCTAGGTACTAGATAGAGCATACTGGCCCCTGCCAACCTCTCCTGTCTTGAACGTCACGCTCCACCAACACTGCTCCCCTCGCCTTTGTTCATGCTGTTGCCCCTCCCTGGAATACCCTTCTTCTCCCAGTTGGTCTTTTAACATCATCTCCTCTGGGTAACTCTTTCCAACCTCTCCCTCACTCCCTGCAGCCCCTCTCCTGCAATACCACATCATAATTCTCTTTAGGAGTCTAGCTCCTCCAGCTGAGGCTGCCATCCTGGGAGAAAGAGTGAGATCTCATTTATTCTGGTATTCCAGGGTAGAGCCTGGAACATAGTCTGAGCTCAGTAGCTGGACTAATTCTACAGAATACAGGTACAGGAGAGGAATTCTGTTTTGGACACAATGAGTTTGCAATGCCAGAGGAGCATACACATAAAGAAGTCAAACAGACAGCTGGGTAGACAAGCATAGTACAAACAAGAAAAGAAGCTCTAAGTTGGTGATTCCTATCTGAGAGTCACTGGATAAAGACAAGGGTTTCCCAGGTGGCGCGGTGGTAAAGAATCCACCTGCCAATGCAGGAGACTCAAGAGATGCGAGTTGGATCCCTGGATGTGGAGGATCCCCTGGAATAGGAAATGGCAACCCAATCCAGTATTCTTGCCTGGAAAATTCCATAGATAGAAGAGCGTGTTGGGCTTCAGTCCATGGGGCTGCAAAGAATCAGAGGTGACTGAACATGCATGCACCAATAAAAACAAAGCGCTAGGAGGGGCCATACGTCCTAGGCTCTCGTCCTTTTTGCTTCCCTCCACTTCCATGTTACATAGTTAGGCTTGGCTCTTAGTATGTCCCTCTCCTACCCTCTTCCAATCAGAAGTTCTGAGCTTCTAGTCATCCACTGCTTTCGGCCTTTGCTTGAGCCCATTAACTCCTTGAGTTAATCCACAGAGCTATCCATACATGGTGAACATGTGCGTGAACAAGCATATTTTCTCTTCTTCTAACTTTCCCAGCCTCAGGCTCCCCAGCCAGACTCTCCAGCCTGTATTTGGGCTCCCCATTTATTAGGTGAGATTAAGTAAATTCTTCAACCTATCTGGGACTGAATTTCCTCAAGTGGATACAGGGCTAATATTGGACTAGCTTCTTAAAGGTAGTGGTGAGATTTAAATGAGCTAATTTGCACAAAGTACTGCTGTTCTTGTGTCTCAGCACACCCCACACTTCTACCTACAACTCTGTCACCCAGTTTACAGGCTTCCTGCTAAGAGACCAACTCTGCACTCAGGGCCACTGTCTCCCATTTGGCAGAGGTCTAGTCAACGCCATCCGAATGGCTGAGAGTGAGATTAGAAGGCCAAGGACAGAACCCAGGCAAACGGCAACAAGAAAAAGAAGCCGGGAAGAAAGAAGCCTTTTAAGAAGTAGCAGGGAAATGAGGGGAGAAGAGTTATAATAACAAAACTATCCACAGAGAAGCCCTTTAAGAAGTAGCAGGGAAATGAGGGGAGACTAGCTATAACAATGAAACTGGCTCTGACTGCGTTTCCTTCTCAGAGAAGGCGATGGCACCCTCACTCCAGTACTCTTGCCTGGAAAATCCCATGGACAGGAAGCCTGGTAGGCTGCGGTCCACGGGGTCGCTAAGAGTTGGATACAACTGAGCAACTTCACTTTCACCTTTCATTTTCATGCATTGCAGAAGGAGATGGCAACCCACTCCAGTGTTCTTGCCTGGAGAATCCCAGGGACGGGGGAGCCTGGTGGGCTGCCATCTATGGGGTCGCACAGAGTCGGACACGACTGAAGTGACTTAGCAGCAGCAGCGTTTCCTTCTTGTCTTCTACTGGCTCTCTGTTCTGGCTGCACTGACCTCCCAGCTAGCCTTGGACATGACAAAGTCATTCCTGTCCCAAGGCCTTTGCACCTAATTGTTCCCTTTGCTAGGAATGCACTTTCCCCACCTATCAAAATGGCTTGTTCCTTTCCTTCATTCATCCCTCTGCTCACGAATCTCCTCAGAGAGGCTTTCCTTATCTGAAATCTTTCCCACTGTGCTCTATAAGCTCCTTGGGCCCTTTATTAAGCCTCCTAAGATTGGAAGCTGACAGCTCAAAGCCAGGCCAGCAGGTCCCACCATGAGTACCTTCCTGATGCAGTGGACACAGCCCCTGGGCCTTCTTTTGGATGGCCAAGAATGAATCAAGTCCCAGTCATTTCTCTCTTGTCACTATCCTTGGCCTCATGCACGTGGTTACATAATGAGTTAAATGTGGTCAAAAACCTCTACCATTGAGAGGACAGGGAAAGAAAGATCAGTAGTGAGTACAAAAGGTAGAGGCATTAAAAATCCAGAATTTTTTAAACTGCATCATCCACTGAACATGTATTTCTTCAAGGACATATTACAGTTATTAATTACCCTAATTTCATTCCATGTTTCTAGAAGATACATATCTAGATGGCTGCCTGAATGTAAAAATTCACACCAAACTACAGAAAAAGCAATTCCAACATGGGATCAAAAATGCAAATTTGGTTGGGAAGCTAATGAGGTTTAACTGGAGCCTGCTGTTAATGAAATGCATACATAAGCCAAATATCTCTCTCTTCTTAGGAACCTAAAACACACGGTCTACAGTGTAACTGTTCATTCTCTTGACAGTCGCTGTATTAAAGATAGGATTAAAGGCATTTATTAAATCAGCCAATTGAATATAAAAATTGAACCCTCTAAATTCTAGACAAGAAATTTAGATCATCCCCCATCATAATATCTAAACCCAAATCCAACAGAATTGAAAGGGAATATTTTTTAAAAGCANCAGTCAGTCCAAGGACTTGGACTTGTCCGTTTTTTCCTCACTGTGTGGGCATGCGTGTGTGTTAGGGGAGGGGCTCTGGTTATTGGCTATAGGCAGTTTCCTTTGAGTTTGCTCTTAAAACACTCATAGTTAATCAGGTTAGTTAGCAAAGGTAACTGAAGCAAGTGCTATAGTTAATTCCTTGGTTTGAGGTGACCATTTTGAACCCCACCATCATGATGGTGGGGGCTTGGGTGTCTGAGGGCCTGGAAAATACCGTCTTTCACTTTGAACCTCCTGCGTGAAGCTCATGGCCACTATCGACCTTTCACTCAGCACTTCCAGTATGATAGAGAAGAGCATGGCTTTTGTCATTTCTCTCCATCAAAGGAGACCTATTTCTTCAATGAATCAGACTGGAGACCAGTTCTCCCATCCCCAGGTGTGCAGTTTGGACCTTGGATAACGGCCCTTGGAGACTCTTTTTTTTTTTTTTTTTTTAAGTCAGTGAGAGGATTATATAATGTGCAATGACTTAAAAGAAACATACAGGATATGTGTCATGCTGCTTTATGATGTGGGTTTTCTAGAGAGCAGTGACTCAACTCTTCTGCGCTTCTGGCTCTTCACGCAAGTATTCAGTCAGTAATGTCATTCATAGGCAGCAAGATTTAGGATGGAGAAAATCCATTTCAGGTCCCAGGTGATGTCATATGACTCCTGAAATANAGGATATGTGTCATGCTGCTTTATGATGTGGGTTTTCTAGAGAGCAGTGACTCAACTCTTCTGCGCTTCTGGCTCTTCACGCAAGTATTCAGTCAGTAATGTCATTCATAGGCAGCAAGATTTAGGATGGAGAAAATCCATTTCAGGTCCCAGGTGATGTCATATGACTCCTGAAATATGTGAAGGCAAATGGTTTGGGGAATGCTGGGAATGCCTTAGAGATCAGGCCTTTGGTTTTAGCTTCATTCGTAAGTCCAATACACAGGAAAAATGCCACCTCCCATAATAAAATTTTTGTCATTCATGAGTGAGCAGAGGCTCTGATTCTATAACAGGACTAAGGCAAGTGATAAAGACAAGATTGTGGGGGCTTCTTCTCCCCGTTTCTCACTTGGTAGGAAATGAGAGCGAGAAAGATCAAGGACTATTATCTGCATTCCTTTCTTTCAGTCCTACTTAGTGAAAAACAAGAATCTCATTTAATTTCCTCATCATTATTGCCGCTTTGCCTCTTCCTCCCTCACATAATCCCCAGTTTTGCGCTTTCTGCCATCAGACTGTACATCACCTGCCTGCCCAACCCTTTGTTGCAGGGCCCAACATCAGTCCCCCTTATTCCTTGCAAACTAGGTCAGCTTTTGGCTCATGCCAGTACTACTACTGTCATGATTTGGTATAGACAAGCCTTCCAGTACCATGGAGACTTGCAGCTTGACTGTCTCAGCCAACTTCTTACTCTCATGTTCGCACTTTAGCCATAGTTATCATCGCTAATCACATCGTAGTCCATAACTTCTCAATATTATGCCTCTCATTCATCAACCATCATATACTGTCTTTCCAGTTTTTTCCCTCTGGTGCCCCCTCCTGCAGTTCTTCAGACTTGCAAGATGCCACCAGCATTGACTCTACTATCTTTTCACTGTCCCTCCTAACCCCACTGAGATTCTCTGGTCCTTTGGAGAAGACTCTTGCAAGTACCTTGGACAGCAAGGAAACCAAGCCAGTCACCCTTAAAGGAAATCAACCCTGAATATTCATTGGAAGGACTGATGCTGAAGCTGAAGCTCCAATACTCTGGCCCCCTGATGAGAAGAACTGACTCATTGGAAAAGACTCTGATGGAAAAGACTGAAGGCAGGAAGAGAAGGGGGTGACAGAGGATGTGATAGTTGGATGGCATCACTGATTGGACATGAGTTTGAGCAAGCCCTGGGAGATGGTGAAGAACAGGAAAGTCTGGTGTGCTGCAGTCCATGGGGTTGTGGAGAGTTGGAAACAATTTAACGACTGAACAACAACTGGTCCTTTGTATGGATCCTCAGTTCCCTTTACCACTCCCAAGTCCCCAGGCTTAATTCTATCCTCTGCCTTCTCCACATTTGCCTGGCTGGATAAAAACATGTGGGCTGACAAACCATTTTGTTTGGTTTGTGACTGCTAAACTCAGGTGAGTTCCTAATGCTGCCCTGCAGTTCTTACACTTCCCTAGTTCCATCACTCTCCTTAGCCCTCAATTTTAACACCTCCTTTCCAACTTTGAGCTGCTATCCCTGCTCCCTATTTCCCTTGAGAAAATGGAAGTCATCAGAAGAGGGCTTGCTTCTGTCCCGCCAGTTGCTGATGAATGAGAAGACTCCTTTCGAGTCTGGCCTCTACTTGTGTATCCATCCCTGCCTTTCAAGCACCACCACAGCACTTGGCCTCTCTCCCTCTCTTGTGTTGTCACACCTGCCCTGTCCCCCAGATCATTCCCACCAGTGTATAAACATATAAACATGCTATAACATTTCTCATCTTGACCCACAACAGTTGTCCCATTTTCCCTTTATAGCAAAGTTCCTTAACAGAGTTAATCATACCCTCCTTTTCCCACTTGCTCCCTTCCCATTTTCCCTTGAACTCACTCTAGTTGGGCTTTCATCCCCATCACTGTACTGACTTGGGTTTGGTCAGGATCACCAGTGGATTCCCTCTTGCCAAAGGAGTATGATGCTTCGGCTTCAAGTTACTGGACCTCAGAAGCATTTGACACAGATTCACTTGGCACCCTCCTGCTTGTGAATACTGTTTTCATTCAGCTTTCTGGTGCTCCCCTGGCCACTCATCCTGATTTCCTTTAATGGTCCTTCCTCATCTTCTTTCCCTTTCTACTCCCTTGATGACCTCGTGCATCTCACAGTTTTAACTGACAGCTAGATGCTGTGGACCCCTGATTTTTTAATAATTTTATTCATTCATTCATTTTTGGCTGCACTGGGTCTTTGTTGCTTTGTGCGGGCTTCCTCTAGTTGCAGTGATGGACTTCTCATTGCAGTGGCTTTTCTAGCTATGGAGCACAGACTCTAGGTGTGAGGGCTTCAGTAACTGCAGCACGTGGGCTCAGTAGTTGAGGCATGTGGGCTTGCTGCTCCAAGGCATGTGGAATCCTCCCAGATCAGGGATTGATCCTGTGTCCCTTACATTGGCAGGCAGATTCTTATCCACTGCGCCACCAGTGTATAAGTTAGAAGTCCCTTCTAACTCTACTCTTAAAAAATCTTTTTCTGGTCAGTCTGCTACCAGGCTGTCCCCACTATATAGAACTGTGCTGGCGCTTAATAGGCCAGCATAAATACTTCTTGAATGAATGAATGCCTTTGGGACTATATCTGAATCTTAAAACTTTACAGACTCTTGAAGCTCATCTCTTAGCAAAGTAGATGCGAAGTAGATTGGGTAAGTTCTAGATGCTTTTTTGCTTGAAGACAGTCATCTAGATTTGTATACTAATAGACTGGGCCCTGTAGGAATTGGCCAGTGGTCCTGAGTGCATATGTGTTTCAGATGGTATTGAGGAAATGAGATGAAAAATCTTGTTACAGTTGGTGTTTATTTGTCTGAACCCGGTGGCTGTCCCGCCTGCCTGTGCGTGCAGCTGACAGCTCTCTTCACCGTGCAGTCCCTATGTGTGCCTGGAGGCCATCATGCACCTCGTGTGAGGGATTTTTACCAGCTGGAAAAAAACGCAGTGTTGAGTACTCACAATAGACAAGACAGGTGTCCTAGATTGTCATTTCTTTCTGTCTGAACCATCCTTGGAAAGCTGAGTAGAAAACTGCATAGTGGATCCGACAACTGTACAAATTACAGCAGTATTTTCTCCCCTTCTTGCCTTAAAGTGAAGTTTCTTGTTTCAAAAGTGACCTAGAAGTGAACTTGTGGTGACATTTAAAATTATACAGATTGAAACAGGCAAAGAGTACACTTCTGCCTGTACTGGAATTATTTATCTTTCAGTGTTTGCTTTAAGCAAGTGTGAGCAGGAGAAAGAGCATTGGCTCTGAAGTCAGCCCTGGGTTGGAAGGACAGACACACTGTCGCTAGTACGGAGGTGTGACCTTGGGCAAGCCACTCGGCCTCTCTGGGCCTCAGTGTCCTCTACTGTTGTTGTTTAGCTGCTAAGTTGTGTCCAACTCTTGTGACCCTGTGGATTGTAGCCCTCCAGTCTCTGTCCATGGAATTTCCCAGGCAAGAATACTGAAGTGGGCTGCCATTTCATTCTCCAGGGGATCTTCCCAACCCAGGGATTGAACCTGTGTCTCCTGCATTGGCAGGCAGATTCTCTCCCACTGAGCCACCTGGGAAGCCCCTTTTCTTCCATTACATGGGGGGGATAATAACTCTGACTGCACAGGATTGCTCTGAGCTTTAGCAAAATGGCCTACTCAGTGCCTGGCATATAGATACTCTATTTTGGGAGGAACTATCATGTTGGCTGTTTCCACAAAGAAGACCATTCATCCTATTTAGGGACAATCTAAACAGAGAACGGGATTGTCCTACATCGAACACTGGGCAGTAGAGCCAAGCCTTTACAAGTATTTCCTGCTGCTTGCCAATTTTCTCTTGACCTGTTGACTCCAATGATACAGCCCAGTAATGTTCTTGGGACCTGGTGAAGAATTGATTTTTCTTTTTCCAAGAAATCTTCCCGTCTTATTCCCTTTCCTGCAGAGCCATGTCCTTGAATGCAGCTAACTATTAACACTGTTAAATGTTTCCTGTACCTGTCCCTTTTCTTCTGGCTGGCATTATTCCCAGTTAGGACTGAGTTAATTGACCACAGCAGAGCAATTTAAATGCCCCCTTTAAAAGAAGGACTATTCCTTTTCTATTCTCTGGATATAACTGGCTTAAAATGTGGATAAGGGCAGGAGTTGGTAGAATGAATGGATTCCAGAGAGCTGGATACAGAGGTTGTTCAAACAAATTTCATTTATGGGAAGAACANGCCAAGGACAGAACCCAGGTAAACAGCAACAAGAAAAAGAAGCCGGGAAGAAAGAAGCCTTTTAAGAAGTAGCAGGGAAATGAGGGGAGAAGAGTTATAATAACAAAACTATCCACAGAGAAGCCCTTTAAGAAGTAGCAGGGAAATGAGGGGAGACTAGCTATAACAATGAAACTGGCTCTGACTGCGTTTCCTTCTCAGAGAAGGCGATGGCACCCTCACTCCAGTACTCTTGCCTGGAAAATCCCATGGACAGGAAGCCTGGTAGGCTGCGGTCCACGGGGTCGCTAAGAGTTGGATACAACTGAGCAACTTCACTTTCACCTTTCATNTGGCTCTGACTGCGTTTCCTTCTCAGAGAAGGCGATGGCACCCCCACTCCAGTACTCTTGCCTGGAAAATCCCATGGACAGGAAGCCTGGTAGGCTGCGGTCCATGGGGTCGCTAAGAGTTGGATACAACTGAGCAACTTCACTTTCACTTTTCATTTTCATGCATTGGAGAAGGAGATGGCAACCCACTCCAGTGTTCTTGCCTGGAGAATCCCAGGGACGGGGGAGCCTGGTGGGCTGCCATCTATGGGGTCGCACAGAGTCGGACACGACTGAAGCGACTTAGCAGCAGCAGCTTTTCCTTCTTGTCTTCTACTGGCTCTCTGTTCTGGCTGCACTGACCTCCCAGCTAGCCTTGGACATGACAAAGTCATTCCTGTCCCAAGGCCTTTGCACCTAATTGTTCCCTTTGCTAGGAATGCACTTCCCCCACCTATCAAAATGGCTTGTTCCTTTCCTTCATTCATCCCTCTGCTCACGAATCTCCTCAGAGAGGCTTTCCTTATCTGAAATCTTTCCCACTGTGCTCTATAAGCTCCTTGGGCCCTTTATTAAGCCTCCTAAGATTGGAAGCTGACAGCTCAAAGCCAGGCCAGCAGGTCCCACCATGAGTACCTTCCTGATGCAGTGGACACAGCCCCTGGGCCTTCTTTTGGATGGCCAAGAATGAATCAAGTCCCAGTCATTTCTCTCTTGTCACTATCCTTGGCCTCATGCACGTGGTTACATAATGAGTTAAATGTGGTCAAAAACCTCTACCATTGAGAGGACAGGGAAAGAAAGATCAGTAGTGAGTACAAAAGGTAGAGGCATTAAAAATCCAGAATTTTTTAAACTGCATCATCCACTGAACATGTATTTCTTCAAGGACATATTACAGTTATTAATTACCCTAATTTCATTCCATGTTTCTAGAAGATACATATCTAGATGGCTGCCTGAATGTAAAAATTCACACCAAACTACAGAAAAAGCAATTCCAACATGGGATCAAAAATGCAAATTTGGTTGGGAAGCTAATGAGGTTTAACTGGAGCCTGCTGTTAATGAAATGCATACATAAGCCAAATATCTCTCTCTTCTTAGGAACCTAAAACACACAGTCTACAGTGTAACTGTTCATTCTCTTGACAGTCGCTGTGTTAAAGATAGGATTAAAGGCATTTATTAAATCAGTCAATTGAATATAAAAATTGAACCCTCTAAATTCTAGACAAGAAACTTAGATCATCCCCCATCATAATATCTAAACCCAAATCCAACAGAATTGAAAGGGAATATTTTTTAAAAGCAGTTTGATGTTCAGAGAGATGAAGGTTCCAGAACTGGACCAAACTCTCATCAGAAAATAAACTCAACAGCACCCAGCGGATGAGGAATGTATTGAATGTGCTCGGTTTGTTTTTCCTGAACTCATTCACTCATTCAACTCAGGTTGAAAACCCAGATGGACTAATTTATCTTGTTGTGTCTTGGGTCACCTCAGCGTAAACAAAGAAACTAATGTGCACTTAGAAGCCAAGAGTATCCACTTTAGGGATGGTTCAGAGGAGGGAGAACAGTGTGTAAAGAATATATTTAAAATAGCACAAATTTTAACTGATATATTTACTTAAACCTGTCCCAGTTCCCTGTAAGTTTCTAAAGAGAAACTATACAACTCCTAGTTGTAAAAAAAATTTTTTAATGATCTGCCACTTTTTCCTTTAATTACTGAAATATACTTGCTTTTCAAACAGTTTCACTTCTGACTTCATTTTCTCCACCTGGCTGCCCAATTAAGCTTTTAAAGCTTCTAGAAAATCATGGAACAGATTATTACGTAAAACCTATTACTGACATCCACTAAACAAGCATGTGAAATCTAACATCTCTCTGATAGGAAAAGGTGTAAAAATAGATTTCTACCAATGAATAGGACTAAAAACCGACCATAATGTTGAATTATCCCCAAATGGTAACCCAAGAATGACAATGTTATGTGCTAAATGTGCAACAGGGACCAAAAAAACCCAAATCTCTGCAGAAAATGCTTTGAGTTATAAAAAAAAAAAAAAAAATAGGCTACTAGTATGCAACTTGTAATCTGCTCACAATTTGTTAGGTTCCCAAGCATCGATTGCAAACCCTCAGAGCCACCTGAATGATCATTTGCTGCTGCTGCTAAGTCGCTTCAGTCATATCAGTTTAAAGTCATATCGCTAAAGTCATATCACTTCGACCCCTTTAACCTTGGGAAAATGAGCAGGGGACATCCTTGGCCTGGAGAATGAAGCCTCCATGCGAAATGGCAACAATTTCCCTCCCAAGGAGCCCTGGCTCTGAGATGTCCTCTCAGAACATCCCCCAATCGCTGCTCAGTAATTCCATGTTTGAAATGCCTAAAGTAAATGTTATCACAGCAACTGATTGCAAGCCAGGTTAAGGGAAGAGGTCTACTTGAGTTTCTGCCTCATATAACCCATTCTCAGCAGCATCTCTGATAAAGGACAAAAGAGAATTGCTTTTTCCACGCAAGCAGAAATGTTGATCAAGAGGCTTGTTGGTTTCCCCAGCGGCCAGGATTACTAGCTGAATCTGAAACCTTCACACTGATTTCACGTTCCTTCAGAATTGTACAATGCCTTAAAAATAATAATTAAGAAATATATTTCTTTAACAATAAACTGGGAAGGGGAAAATATCTTCCATCTCCATGTAACTATTATTTCCAAACTGAATTTTTCTGTATTAAAAGCATATTTTGGTGCATATAATTTAACCCCATAGCATCTGTCAAGAGAGATGCTCTCATTTCTAATTTACAGATGGAGAAATGCAAGCACAGAAAAGTTTAAATAACTTGTTCAAGGTCAGTCAGGGACAAGATGAGCAAGGACTGAACACAGATCGAACTCCTAGCTTCACACCGTTAGAAAAAGACTCAACATCCGTATCCCTTCCTCTGGGTGGTAAGAGGAAGGAATTTTTCCGGAGTCCCAAAGCCCGCAAACACCTAAAATTTAGGCGTTTTTACCTCCTGGACTCCACAAACGACCCCTTTCCAGATTCCAGGCAGCCTCCAACTAACACTCCTCCAGCCCCAGGCCAGCGCGCGCTGCAGCCTGCTCCTTCCCTCCCAGACCCTCTCGGGAGCCGAACCCCGAAGTTTCCCCGGGATGAACGGACGGCTCCAGGGTCCCGGCCGCCCAAGGCGCCCCAAGAGCCCTCGATCGGCCGCCGTTACCGTATGCCGTGAGAGAGGACATCCTGGCCCGCGTCCTGCGCAGGCTGGCCCGGGCGTCGGCGACAGCGGCCGCCTGCGTGCCGCGCCCCTGGACGGCGGGCGCCCGGTCCCGCGAAGGCATGCGCTCGGCTCCCGCGGCGCCCGGCCGCCCCACAGCTGAGCATGCCCAGTCCGCCGGCAGCGGACGCTCGGAGAGGAGCCGGCGGCGCGCAGGGGCCGGGGGCCGGGTCTCCACTGCTAGGGCGTGGGGAGCAAGGACGCACACGGGCCGCGGTGCTCCGGGTCCCCGCGGGGATTGAACCTGCCGGGAGGGTGCGCAACCCCGAGAGAGGAGGGGCAAAGCCCGCGGTGGGAGGTGCCGGGCGGAGGCGCCCGGTGACTGCGGCCACACCCGGCGGGCGGCGGGCAGGACCTGGCTGGGTCCACGCCAAAGAGGGGTGCCCCTCCGGGTGGGGGCGGTAGGGGTGACGCGGGCAAAGGCGGGATCTGGAAGTTCCGAGCGAGCCACGGCTTCGGGGACCTGGAACCTCCAGCTCCCTTTCTAGGGAAGTTCCACTGGAGAGCGAACCTGGGGACATAGGGGTGGGTATGGCTCTCGGGTGCGAGTCCCGGCCCAGGCGACAGTCTCAGAAAGAGTTTCCCTTGAGGCCAAAATCCCTGGAGAGAGTCACAGCTCTGTCTTGAAGACGTTTATTAATGAAGTTCTTGACAGCAAAGTACCGAGTTCTGACCCCAGCAGAACATATCTGTCCTGGCAACACCATCCTATCACCTTGATTCGTGCGCCTGTCTCCCCACGAAGCTGTGACCAATGTCCTGTTCCACTATGACTGTCCTGCCCCTCGATCGGGCANTATTAATGAAGTTCTTGACAGCAAAGTACCGAGTTCTGACCCCAGCAGAACATATCTGTCCTGGCAACACCATCCTATCACCTTGATTCGTGCGCCTGTCTCCCCACGAAGCTGTGACCAATGTCCTGTTCCACTATGACTGTCCTGCCCCTCGATCGGGCAAGAACTGAAACATTCTTTGTTGAATGATTGAATGTCTGAGCCCCTTGTTCGTCCTCTGTGGAAGCCCAGCCATCTGTTGTGAGAACTCTTAATTTAGAATCAGGGTTTGGAACAATGGGAAACAGGAAGAAAGAGATCCGAGAGGCCAGCAGCACTCTTGCGGATGGGGACAAGAGAAAAGGAGAGGCCGCCTAACGCCCCCTCGAGATCAGACGCACCTGAGCCTTTCCGAGTACTAGGTGCAAAGTCACGACGACACGGGGGGTGCACTCCCGGCTTCCTAGCGCGGTACTGACAGTCCTGATCACTAGGGTATTTCGGCCTTGGAAAAACGCTAGCTCCCAACGAACTGCAGGGCAATGCTGTCAAAGCTATTTAACAGCGTTTGGGGTTTTGCCAACTCTCACGGAGGAAAAAAGAGGGCAGAACAATCTGGCGAAGGCAAAAGGGGCGTTTCTTTAGGAAGCTTTCGGTTGGCTCCTGCTCTCGCCACCGCCACCGCTGCTGCCCGTGGCGCCCGCTGGCCTGAGCCACGTGTCAAGTTTTTGCACTTGCCACCTTCTCATCTCTTTCCTCTCCTCTTTTCGCTTGTACTCCAGTTCTTCTGGGGCGCGGGGAGGGGGCGGCAGGTGGCCGTGGGCAAGGCTCTAGAATGTAATGTCACTTTGCAGCCGATGGGGCCAGGCTGGGAGAGGGCGAGAAGGCGCTGGGTAAGGGAGAGCTGAAGAGTGAGAGATTGGAATCTGACATTTTATTCCCGCTGTGTCAGCCAGCTACCGGCAGGTGACCCTTTGTTTGCCCCGTCTGTAAAGCAGCGGGTAACCATTGTTAGAACCCTGCCCACTTTAAGAGGGGATCAGCTGAGACACGGACAGTGCTATCACTCTGGAGGCTCTGTGGGGGTTCTGTCTCGGAGGCTGCACCCTCTCCCCCACCGGCCTTCTTCACCAGCCTCTCCCCCACCCAGGNCATTGTTAGAACCCTGCCCACTTTAAGAGGGGATCAGCTGAGACACGGACAGTGCTATCACTCTGGAGGCTCTGTGGGGGTTCTGTCTCGGAGGCTGCACCCTCTCCCCCACCGGCCTTCTTCACCAGCCTCTCCCCCACCCAGGTCCCTTTAATCTCACACTTATCCGACCCCAGGGACAGAACCAGCTGACCCCAAGCCTAAGGCGATTTGGGAACCTGCCCTCTGGTCCAGGTTGTGAGAGCTCATCTATTGGGGTGGGCTAAGGGGCAGGCTTACCTTCCTCAGTGCGCCGGTGCCCTCCTTGTCTTGGCAGCCTCCCTGCGCCCACCCCCAGCCCACCCTCATTTCCCCACCCTCAGCGGCCCCAGCTCCTCAGCACTCCCGGCTGGACGCTCTTGGCAGCCGGGCCCACCCCTGGTGCCTGCTCCTGTCCAAGCCCTGGGGTCCGAGCCTGGAGCTGCCCCCTGGATCCTGCTGTGCATCTCTGCTGGGACCCAAAGCCATTGGCGAGTTGTCTTCGGCCACCCAGGCACAGGTATTTCTCCTCTCTTTACCTCCACATTTCGCCCCAGGGACGGTCACCAGGAAGGACAGTCAAAATGTGTTACAAATTGCACTTAATTCTTCTTGGCAGCTCTTTTCTAATTAGCAGGAACTAAAAAGTAGCATGTAATTAATTCACCTCTCTTAAGGCCGCTTGAACTTCTGTCCACATCATACCACTCCAAAGCCTTGACATATTTGGTCTTCTCGATCAAATTAAGGTTGAGAACCCTGGGCCTCTTGATTGAGGAACTAATGGACAAATATACCTCATTCCTTCATCATCAGGTTTGCTAAGAGCCTTCCCCTATGCCCAGGCCATGTGCTGTCAGGTGAGGCTGTGGTCTTTAAACAGCCTTTCTGTCTCCTGGTCTGAAGGAGGGGGTGGTCCCCCTGCCTCACATTCTTGAGAAGAAGGAAGACCAACAAAGAAGTAGGATACTCTGATGAAGCACAGGGTAGTAGACACCTTGCAAGGAGCAAGAGGGGCCTGTCTTTGCAGTGTTCACAGATGACTTCACCAAGGAAATGACATATGAAAGATGAGGTCCAGGATTTGTGTTGTTGCAGGTAGAATTTCCTAAAGACAAGCCTGTCGATCAGATTTTCTTATGTTTTATTCATTTAACATGTCTTCAGGAGTAAAATATGAACTGTCACAACCTTGATGAAAGAAAGCTATGTTCTAAACCTTTCCAGGAAAATGCCTTTTTCAGATGATAGATTGAGGAAAACTGCTTCTCCTTCACTTCTCAGCACTCTCTGAACTTGAACAATTTGACATATTATTAACTGCTCTGAACGTGATTGTATTGCATTTGACCCTGGAAGATGTTAATCACCTCTCAGTGATTAACATTTTTAATAACATTTTAAGTTTGTAGTTTAATACAAAGTTTGTAGTAAATACTCATTCTTTAACACTATTGTATCCAAAAAGTAATTCAGCTTTCATGTGACTGCCATCAACTTGACTTAGAATGTGATCCATTATTAAAGATTTAACAAGTTGAATGTTTTAGAATAACTGATTTCAAAGATGGAGCATTATAGCTACATAACAATTCCATTTCCATTACAATAAAGTCTCCCTTGGATCTCCGCTATAATTTGCTACACCTGAAAAAAAAAAGTGGCTAAAATGAAATGACAACTTTTGTTTTTCAAAATTCCAAAATAAATGGAAAGGTTGCAAAGGCCTCAAACTCATTTTAAAACCCAATAACCTAAAATGGCAAAGAAGTAGATACATCAAGTTCATGTTTTAGAGCTTTAAATGAATGTTTATAACACATTCTTACAAAACTTGACAGATTTGTTACAGTGAATAAAGTTTCTTGTGTACCATGAATTGTTCATTCTTTATATGTATGAAAGTGAAAGTGAAGTCGCTTTGTGACCCACGGACTGTAGCCCGCCAAGCTCCTCCGTCCATGGGATTCTCCAGGCAAGAATACTGGAGTGGGTTGCCATTTCCTTCTCCGGGAGATCTTCCCGACCCAGGGGTCAAACCCAGGTCTCCTGCAATGCAGGCAGACACTTTAACCTCTGCACCACTAGGGAAGCCCTTAAATACAAGAATCAAAGATTTCAAGGGAGGAAAGGAAGCCAGGTTGAAAGAAGAAGGGGGAGGAGGCGGGAGAGAGGGGAGCGAAATGGGTGGCCTTACAGACATCTCTGGCCACCTACAGATATCCAGGCATTATTGGACCTTTCCCTGGGCCTCCAGAGAAGGGAGGACTGGAACTCGGCCCTACCAGAAATCAGACCAGACTTTATATGTATATGTATATATATAAGCATTTATATATAAAGTGCTATAATATATACAGTCTTAATATTAAGACTAGTGAAATAGATACTATTGTGATCATCATTTGACAGGAAAACTGAGCCACCAAGTGGCTAATTAACTGTTAGTGAGGTATGGATCGGAGAAGGCAATGGCACCCCACTCCAGTACTCTTGCCTGGAAGATCCCATGGACGAAGGAGCCTGGTCTGCTGCGGTCCATGGGGTCGCGAAGAGTCGGACATGACTGTGCCACTTCCCTTTCACTTTTCTCTTTCATGCATTGGAGAAGGAAATGGCAACCCACTCCAGTGTTCCTGCCCGGAAAATCCCAGGGACGAGGGAACCTGATGGGCTGCTGTCTATGGGATCACACAGAGTTGGACATGACTGAAGTGACTTAGCAGCAGTAGCAGCAGCAGCAAGGTATGGATCCAAACTTTAAAACCAGATTCCAGAGCTCATAATATACCACTTCCAAATGTTGTTGAATGTATATATAAACTATCTGACTGTTTTGCCTTCTAAGTCTTCTATTTAAAGTATTATTTTATTTATACTTTTTTTCCTTAAGGAAAAATAGATTAGTTGTACTGAAAGGCAGTAAGATGTAATAGGAAGAGGCTACATGAAGTTTTTCTAAGTATATCAGGGCCAACCAGTAGAAACAAACTGTAAAATTAAACATGCACAGTGAATTCTTACCTTAAGGAAGAGAGTAGATTATTTAAATTCTGACATACCGGTCTCCATTTCTCAAGTGTTGTGAACTCTCTTCAATTTATAACAGAAAAGCTGTCACCTGTAATAGTACAAATGCCTTTTATTACATATTTCACTAACTACTCTGCAGGCAATTTAACTAAATTTAGCATAAAATAGAATTTGCTTTGGCAAGACATTGTCTTGTCATTAAATCCTATGCATTGACACAATGGAAAATTTATTAGAGGATTCAATAATATTTACCTTAAATATGCTTTATTTTGTTATATAAATGCCATATGACTCATTTATGAAAACAGAGACATGTACCTCAACCTGAAATTCTGAGTGTTGCAATGACTATACAGGTGAAAATGTTTTATATTCAGATCCATATGGATTAGAATGATTCTGAATTCATACTGAAGAAAAAATTACCATAACTTCCATCTCAGTGTGAAAAGCAAAAATTTCTATATTATAAAAAATATTTCCCATCTCCTAGAAAGAAGTGCATGAAAATATCACTTTTCTAAATCTGCAATAAACACTGTTAAACAAGTCTTATGTAACAAATATTTCCTCTGGAGTTTGTTCACTAAATAGTTTCTCTGACATAGAATGGAATTTGTGTGGGACTTGTGCTGTCCAGACAGGAGAAGAGGATCTTGACCAAATTCACTAGATATTAAACTAGGCAAAAGACTTGATTATGTCTTATTTTTCTTTATTTTGCCCACAGTGTATTACACAGTTCTCTACATGGGAAAAGCCCAATATTTGTGTATTGCTTGGAGAATCACGGAAGGTGAGACCCAAGGGGAAACTTGAGAGCACTGGTTCTGGGGTGAGTCTGAATTCAAACAACAAACTCTACCACATATTCATTGTGTGACCCAGGCCTCAGTTACTCATCTGCTAAATGGGGCAATAATAAGAGCCACAACATAGAGTTGTTGAGGGTCTTGAATGAGTTAATGTGTGTAAAGCCTGTTAGAACAGTTCTCAACAGATGTTAACCCCTATTATTTATTACATGCAATTTTCCAGGATTCTTTTAGAATATCAACCAAGTAATAATCCCTTTCACAAGGGTTAATGATGTTCATAATATTGAACAGCAAATATCATACATGTACTGCTGAACAAGAACCCCACATGTGCCAGGCTTCACCCTTTAGCCAGGATGTGGGAAAGTCCAGGGAAAACAAGGTGCCAGGCAATAGGGATCATGGGAGTGGAACCTGTTTTTTACAACTGGAGTAGAGGTATTAACATTTCAGTATTTTAAAACTGGCACCAGTGTGCCCTGGTTGAACATCAGCTCTCTTTCACACGATCTTGCCATAGACATTCAAACCACTGGAGTTTCTAGTCACTCCACACAGCAAAACAGATCTCTTCATCCCATAATATTTTAGTTTTTCATTCCCGACTGAGAGAGGTGAAAACAAACAGAATAATCAGAATATATATAATAATTGATATTTAGGAGAGACCTGTAAATCCCCTATTTATGAGCACTTCTTAATAATAGATATTTTGAATATCTGTATAACAGAACACATATGGGGTGGCAAGTGCCAAGGGATTTTTAAAATAACATCAACAAAATCATCCTAAATAAATAAACTAATAATAACAGAGAACTGCTGAATGGATTTTGTTAGCTGCCTACTGAGAATAAGTTTCATGTGAGATGAATACAGTCATTAGGAAGGGAAATATTTGCCTCCGCTGCAGAAAAGCAGACTGAGAAATAAAAAGCAAACAAAACCCAGGGAACATTTAAAGACCAGCGGCAGCAGAGTCTTGGAGGGAAACGATCATGTTAAATAAAAGAACTTCCCAATCCTCCATTCACTGACTTTAACTGAGGTTTCTCTGGTCAAACAACCCAAAGCCAAAGAGTGAACACCGGATCACAGCAAATTTAGTCTTTAATGTTAAGACAGTATTTTCTCTTTCTCATGAGACATTTTTGTCTCTCCAAATGAACTTGAGAATTAGTTTGTCAATATCCACAAAAAGCTTTCTGGGATTGGGATTGCATTGAGTGTATAGGTCAAATTGGGGAAAACTGACATATTGACAGTATTGAGTCTTGCTGTCCATGAACATGAAATCTTTGGTTTTTTTCATCTTATAGTTTTCCTCATATGGTTCTTGTATATATTTTCTTAGATTCACGCCTAAGTATTTTACTTTTAAAGATGCTAATATAAATGTTACTATGTTTCTAATGTCAAATTCTGCTTGTTCACTGCTGGTATATAGGAAAGAAACTGATTTTTGTATACTAAGCTTATATCTTGCAACCTTGCTATAATCACTTATTAATTCCAGGAGGGGTTTTTTGTTGTTGTTGTTGTTGTTAATTCTTTTGAATTTTCTATATAGGTAATCATGTCATCTGTGAACAGAGAGTTTTATTTCTTCCTTCACAATGTCTATACATTTTGTTACCTTTTCTTATTGCATCAGCTAAAACTTTCAGGACAGTGTTGAAAAGGAATGGTGAGAGGGAACATCCTTGCCTTGAACCTGATTTTAATGGAAAAGCTTCAAGTTTCTCACCACTAGTATGATATTAGCTCTAAGCTTTTTTGTATATATTCTTTATTAAGTTTAGTAAGAAGTGAAACCAGTGAACTAGAAAGTCAAAATTCTAGTTCTGGTTCTCTCTGTGTTGTGTCACTTCACTTCTCTGGTTATAATCTGTATTTACATATACTTTCAAATTAATGAGGTAGCAGGCCTACTCTTAGGCTTCCCAGATGGTTCAGGCGGCAAAGAATCTGCCTGCAATGTGGGAGATCTGGGTTCAATCCCTGGGTTGGGAAGATCCCCTGGAGAAGGGCATGGCAACCCATTCCAGTATTCTTGTCTGGAGAATCCCCATGGACAGAGGAGCCTGACAGGCTATAGTCCATGGGGTCTCAAAGAGTCAAACACACTGAGCGACCAAGCATAGCACAGCACAGGACTACTCATAATATGATAAATGACCGAATACTTCTAGCTGCCTACCCTTGTATGCCTTCTTTAACCTCATTCCCATGATCAAACTGGCCTGAAAATTGACTGCTCTCACCATCTGCATCAGTTGAAGTCAGAATTGATTTTATTCATCCAGATTTAGGGAGGTTCTAGTTTTTTCTAGGCACACACCAGCCATGCATATCTGTGTGTGTGTGTATACAGATATATATATATATGATAGATACATGTATATATACGTGTGTGTGTGTGTCCCATCTTGGACATCACACAAGAGGTCATCAAGGGTGAAACAAACAAATGAGTATAAACGTGTCATAAATAATGTGAGGTTTTCTTTTCTACTTTCCTATGGTTTTTAAGTTCTCCATAAAAACATAATTTGAAAATATCACTAAATTTTTAAAAGGGAAAATATGAGAGCTACATAATTTAAAGATATTAGAGCAAGATATCAGGGNCCCATCTTGGACATCACACAAGAGGTCATCAAGGGTGAAACAAACAAATGAGTATAAACGTGTCATAAATAATGTGAGGTTTTCTTTTCTACTTTCCTATGGTTTTTAAGTTCTCCATAAAAACATAATTTGAAAATATCACTAAATTTTTAAAAGGGAAAATATGAGAGCTACATGATTTAAAGATATTAGAGCAAGATATCAGGGAAGAGGAGAATTCTATAAGTAACAGAAATATGCTACAAGTCAAATAGCTATACTTATTTACCCATGACAAACATATAATTAATTTTAAAGTAGATTTAAAATAAAAATGAAATGAAAACTACACACCCAGATTGTCATTTCTGATAAAGATAGTTACGTACCATACAAATGAGAAAAGACTCAGACAGATACTTGTCCACTTTCACAATTTTACCTAGTTCTGAAGATGGATAATTTTTGTAGAATCAGGCAGGGTCCAAAAGTTCATGTTGCAGGCATCTTCATGAGAAACTCCTGAGGCATGGCCTATTTTATATTGCACACCTCAGGATTCTAAGATCTATTTATATTCTGCTTAAGCTCCTGATGTCGTTTGTATCTTTCTTAAAACTTAAAATTAAATTGTGAACCTGGGGACAACTAATTTGAGCAAATTACAACTGAAATCTCAAACAGATTCCAGGACATACTTTACCCTAAATATAGCATGGTGTTTCAGAGAAATAAAGGCAATTTCATAAGAATTTCTGCTACATTCTGTAATTTCAAGTAGATCATATTACCATGACTTTGTTAGAGAGAAAAAAAAGTTCTTCATGACTAAGAAGATGACTTCTAAGCTTTACTGAGATATACCTCTCAGTATAGTGTAAGCTTACAGGGAGAGAACATTGTGGACACATCTTTGAAGTTTGTTGTGATGTATTTTGATCTCCAGTAGACATACTTCAACATTTAATACTCCTCTCATTCTTTCTACAGAGAAAAAAGTCAGTGAATCCAAGACATGAACATCAGTAACATTCCTAGGCTTCCCTCTGGGATCAGATTGTGTTGGTTTCCTTCCCAATGTACTTCCTCTACTTTCCCTGACCATTTAATAGAATCCTGATTGTATCCAGGATGGCAAGGGGCCCAGATAAATTCTCATTTCCTAGCTTCCTTTGCAGCTAACTGAGGACGCATGCACAGTTCTAGCCAATGAGACACACAGGGTTTGCTCATACCCATGGTCTGCTGGGGATCCATGGGAACTTCTTACTTCTCCTTCCTCCTTCCACTTGCCCTGACTGTGAGCGTGATGATTGGAATTCCTGTAACCATTTTAGGACAATGAAGGAAAGGCCAAAAGGATCTCAGGGAGATAATCCTAGACGTGGTTGAGCTGAGAAACCAACCCCAGCAACCGTCTGTTTCCTGACTTCATTCTGTATAAGAAAAACAAATTCTAGTTTGTATAAGACTGAAGTCATGTATTTTGTTATCTTCAGCTAAAAACATCCTTCTTGGTTACCCCTCCTCAATCCAATCTTTTTTGTGTAATCAGGTAAATAGCAAAGCTTTGCTCTCATCCTTAACAGAAATCAAGAATGAGGCCCCTAATACATTAATCAGAGCAGCTGTTCTTCACCTGTCCCACTAATGAGTCACCCCAGAGGACTTTTTGCTGTCAACTACAAAATCAGCACTCAAATAAGCAATTATTTATATTATTCAAAAAACTGCCCTATTTCCAAATCCCACACCCCATGTCTGCCTGAAATCATCGTCTATTTGAAATGGGGTTATGTCAGTGATACTGGATGTTCTCAGTTTTTCATGTTACCGAGATAGCTCTAGTCTGAGCATTAAGGACAAATTGGCTGTGAAAGGGAAATTACACAGGANCTCAATCTGGAAACACAGAAAGCGCAGGTCAAACCAACAGCTGTTAGACCTCTGTAATCTTGTTCTGAAGCAGATCACCCAGCAAGTGTCCCTCCCCAGAAAGAGCATGAGCTGAGCTACCATGAAGGAGGGTTATGCCAGCTGGAGAAAGTGACGGTAAGGTTGCGTGTCCTGTAGGCACTCGACCAGGAAAAGTCCGAATGGCCTTGCAGCTCAGACTAACCTTTAAGCTTAACAATGGACCAAGCCTAGGAAGCTCCCTTGTCTTGCTGAATAACCATGCATTGAAAAAAAGTTGGTTCCAGATCTGATTTCATTTTAATCATTAGTGGGGTGTTTTTGCTCTGATTAAAAAATAAATATATGTCCACTATTAGTGACAGGTGCCAGTATATTGTTAAGAGAAACGTCTTAGGAGATTGAGTTTGAGCCCAGAACTCACAAGCTATGTGATTTTGGGTGAGTCAATTACCATTTTCTTTTATGTAAAATGAGAAAAATAATCATATCTGCCTCAAGTAGTTGTCATGAGGATTTAATAAGATAATGAATTAATGATATAATAACCATAGCAATGTGTCTGGCATATAGTAAGCACTTAGATTTTAGCTAATATTAGCATATTTATGATAGTCTCATCAACCTAGATGGATGGTCTATTAATGCTTTCATATATTCCCTTTCACTCTTTTAATCATGTGTTTATGTTTTTAAATAGGTAGGCTCATATTAGACACATGTAACTTTGTGCCAGCTCTTTTCAATTACTATTCTATCCTAGGTTCTGAGTTTATACAGTATAGAGGTAAGAAGACTGGCTTGGGAATAAGCAGACCTGGGTTAGAATTTAGCTTTGCCACTTATATCCCCAACTGTGTGACTCTGGGAAAGCGACTTGAACTTTCCAAGACTCAGTTTCTCAGCTGAGCTGATATGATAATTGTTAACTTACAAGGCTGATAGGAGAATTAGTAAGGTGAAAAATTAAAGGCTGATGTCGAGACCTGGTACATAGTAATTATTTAACAACATTATGGGGACAAAAAGTACAATAATTTTTCTGAGCTTCCAGGGAAAGTTTCAACTATATGTCTCCACTTACTGGAAAGTCTCTTAAAATGTCTGTGGAAAGATTGATGACTTGCTGGAACATCATTTTCTGTATGATGAACAGGACTGTTCAGTGTTCTCTTTTTCTGTGCCCAGCCCTCAGCCAAATTGCCTCTAAGATTACTGATGCAGGACCTTGGGTCACAAAGTTTCTTTGAGCATTTCCTCACATGTTTTCTCTATTTCCTAAGAAAAAAGATGAAAGTACCTGCCTGAGGCAGAGGCATGATATGAGCACAGGTCTCCAACAATCGGTGCTGGGACAATGACTTATCTACCGCTCAGTAGTGCTTAAGAATGGATCAGCAACCTTCCTGTTAAGAGNTTCCAGACCCTTTGAAATATTTTCCTGACCCTCCCACTCAAGATAGAAGTTGTCACTTCTGGTCTCTGAGTAGCAGACGACAAAGACAGGATTACATGCACAAAAGATGTATTGAGAGTAATTTCCACAAAGGTTAAATGGAATATGGGCAGGAGTAGTCAGGGAGTGCCTTCACATCATGGAGCAAGTCCTGGGAAGATCGAGAAGGAAGGATTGGACAGGAAGAGTCTCAGGCTAAAGTGTACTCCTGGTCAGCTGAAGGGGAGGCCCTGAGCCAAACCTGCCCATGAGAGGAAGCCCTCACTGAGCCAGCACCAGGACCCCTCCCATGCTCAGTCACTGGCTGGGTGAGCCTAGTATAAATGTGGCCTCGGATTCACAGGGGCAGCAGCTGGAGGCTGTCCAAGTCACCCACATTCTCCGTAGCAGCTTGTCTTGAAGGCAGCCACTGGTTGGGAATCACGCATATGGTCCAATATCCTCACTATACAGATGAGGAAAATGAAGCCCAATTCCATGAAGTCCATCAGGATGAGAAATTACTTGATCCACCTTCCAGGTCAGCAGAGGACTTGAACACTTTTGACTCTGGAGTTAAATTCACCTGCAAAATGGGGGACCTGAGGGAGTGATTTAATGTTTCTTGCCTTCATTGCCTTCCCAAAGAGATGTTGTTTAAAGGAACATACTTGCAACTAGTAAATAAATACATCCTGCAGAGCTAAATGACAGTACAGTGATGACAGACACCCAAACTGTATTATGAACATTTAACTTACTAAGAGACTAGAACTTCAACTGCTCCCACCACAAGAAGAAATGATAATTATGTGATGTGATCGGGTGTTAAGCTACTACTACAAGGGCCATCACAGTGCAATATAAATGGATCAATATTTTGTATACTTTAAACTTTTAGTGTTGTATGTCTCAATTAAAAAGTGAAAATAGTAGTAGCTAACTTATAAGACTGTTGTGAGTTTCAAAAACAAAAACACATATAAAAGTGCTTAGCATAGTACCAAGACATACTAACCACCCAACAAATGGTAGCAATTATTTCCGATTCAATATTTTTTCTACTAGATATAGATAAACTAAAAATGCAAAATAAATAAATAAAAATGCAGAGAGCATCTTATTATGTCCTTATCCTGTCTCTCTAATTTATCCTCGCAAAGATACTCAGAAAAGTAGTATCGCCACCTTCATAATACCTAAATTACCCTTGATGTTTGCAAAAAATCTCCACTATTCAAGAATATTATCAGCATTGCAAATCTCTTAAGGCAAGTGGCCTTTGTGCCCAGAGGAGACAATTAAAATAGTTTTAGGAAGACTTCCTCAACAAGTTTTTAGAGTTGAATCATTTAGTGCTTTCAATATTAATTCAGTTAAGTTTTATTTGGGATAAAAATAAGTCTCTGATGTCTAAAATCCAATTCAGTGCCTTAAATATTTACTAAAGTGGAGGAGAACAAATCAATGCAACAAGGTCAGAGAGGTGTGTGCTCATTCTTGGAGAGTCACCAGTGCTCCCAAGAGCTCATCTCAGGCCTTTTGTGAAGCCTGGCGAAGGGAAGAGAGCCTCGGTGGGGCTGCAAGATTGTGAGAAGAGTCTTAACTAAGGTCTTGAGCTTTCAGTTCCAGAGAGGGTGTCAAGTAGACTTGAAGACTACTCTTCAACCTCTCTTTTTAAAGTAAACCAGTGTACTAGCACAACAATGGGAATAGAGCTGACTATTGAATTGTACATTTAAAAAATGATTGAGATGGTGAAAAAAAAAAAAAAACAATAGGGAGCTCTGTGTAAGGGGTGGGGAAAGCAGGCACATGAACCTATTGCTCAGTTTTTCTGTACACTAAAATTGCTCTAAGATATAAAATTGATTAATTAAAAAAGAAAAAAATATACATATTATTTATTCTAGGTGAAAGAAGCCAGATACAAAATGTCACGTGTTTGACTCAGTTTATATGAAAACCCCAGAACAGGCAAATCTATAGAGACAGAGAGTAGTTGGGGGAGGGGTTGACAGAGGTTGTAGGAGAAGATAAATAGGCAGAACACTGAGGAATTTTAGGGCAGTCAAAATACTCTGTACGGTGTTATAATGATAGATATACATTATTATGTATGTGCATGCTAAGTTGCTTCAGTCGCGTCCAACGCTTCGCGACCTATGGACCATAGCCCACCAGGCTCCTCTGTCCACGGGATTCTCCAGGCAAGAACACTGGAGTGGGTTGGCCATGCCCTCCTCCAGGGGATCTTCCTGACCCAGGGATCACACTCACGTCTCTTACCTCTGCTGCACTGGCAGGCAGGTTCTTTGCCACTAGCGCCATGTGAGAAGCCCATATGTTTATTATACACTTGTTCAAATCCACAGAATATACAATACCAAGAGTAAACCAGAAGTAAACTATGGGCTCTGGAGGATGATCATATATCAGTATAGGTTCTTCCTTTGTTTAACAACAACAGTAACAACAGAAGGATCATTCTGGTAAGCAGTACTGATAACAGCGGAGGCCACGCACATATGGGGCCAGGAAGCATATGGAAAATCTCTGTACATTTCTCTCAATTTTGATATAATCCTAAAACTATTAAATTATGAAATCTTAAAAACATAAAAGTTGATAGCGGTCACTGAGGGCTTGGGGAAGGAAGGAATGGGAGTGACTGATAATAGATATGGGGTTTCTTCTTGGGGTGCTAACAATGTGTTGGAATTAGGTAGTGGTGATGTCTACACAGGTCTCTGTACTAAAAATCTCTAAATTGTACACATTTAAAGGGCCTGTTTTATATTATATGAATTATATCTCAATAAATAGGAATCCTGGGTATAATGAAGATTCCATTCCATTTGCCCAGGAGGCCACTGGATACAACGAGGAGAAGGGAGTCCAGAGGAGAGAGGACCAGCAAAGGTACTTGTCTCTCTTGCCTTGGGACCTTGCCATCACCCTGTCATCAGAGACTGTACAGCAAGGTCAGCTGCTAAACTGGCTCTCAACAGCTTCACCCTTTCATAGTCCCTGTGGTCATGTATATTGACAGAGGCGTGTGGCCCCTGCTGTAAATAGCTTCTTCTCTGTGCTTCAGTTTCTCCTTTTCCTATCTGCTAACATCAATGACTATCTCTTGACTTTTACTCCTTCCCATTCAATGCATACTCTTTCCATATCTCCTTCATCTGATTATCTTATGGATGGATAGATAAAAGCCTCTCTGGCTGTCTGGTTATCCTTTCATGTAGCCATTAACCATCTATACATTGATCCATTATCTACTTCAGGAATCCTCTCATTTTGGAAAGAAAGGGCTTACTTCCTGGCAACACCAACAGAAAAACAGCTCCTCCAAGGAAAGAGTCNATCTGATTATCTTATGGATGGATAGATAAAAGCCTCTCTGGCTGTCTGGTTATCCTTTCATGTAGCCATTAACCATCTATACATTGATCCATTATCTACTTCAGGAATCCTCTCATTTTGGAAAGAAAGGGCTTACTTCCTGGCAACACCAACAGAAAAACAGCTCCTCCAAGGAAAGAGTCACTATTATCTCCCAGCTTCTGTGACCAGGAATTAGTGAGTCTCTTCACTTCATATTCCTAGCTGCTACTATAGTAAAGGCTACAAAGCAACTGTTCATCAAGGCCATGGTCTGTCCAGCTGACCCACAGATATATTATTTTAGCACTTTGGCAATAACCATTTACAGAGTGTGATTAGGTCACTGTTTACACAGTGATGAAGGAAGTTGAAACAAATTGTTCAAGAGTTGTCTTGGAATACGATGTGAATTTCCGTTTATTGACAGACATTTATTGACAAATATTTATAGCCAAAACTAGAAGTTACCTATCCCCAAATTCCTTCTCTATAGTTTCACTAGTTGCAGATTTATGGTGAAAGAAAGTAAATAGAAAGTAATTTAGCATACAGATGGCCAACAAACACATGAAAAGATACTCAACATCACTCATTATTAGGAATAGAACTACCATATGACCCAACAATACCACTACTGGGCATATACCCTGAGAAAACCATCACTGAAAGAGACACATGTACTCCAGTGCTCATTCTAGCACTTTTTTACAATAGCCAGGATATGAAACAATCTAGACGTCCATTGACAGATGAATGGATACAGAAACTGTGGTACATATATCCATTGGAATATTTACTAAGCTATAAGACAGAAAGTCAGTCCTAATGAGGTAGATAAACCCAGAGCCTATTATACAGAGTGATGTTAAGTCAGAAAGAGAAAGATAAATTTTGCATATTAACACACACATATGGAATCTAGAAAGACGCTACTGATTAACCTATTTCCTGGGCAGACACGGAGATACAAACACAGAGAACAGACTTATGGACACAGTATGGGAAGGAGAGAGTGGGCACCCAAAGGATAAAAAAAAGAACTGCTGGTATAAGCAGCAGCATGAATGAACCCCAAACTACTACGCTGAGTGAAGGAAGCATGACACAGATGAGCAAATACTGCTTGATTCCACTTACGTGAATCTCACAGGGAAGTTCAGTTTCATCTCAAGCAACAGAATGCACATCAGTGATTACCTGAGCCCAGGAATGGGAAGGGGCAAAAATTGACACTTTGCAGATGATAAAAACGTCTTATATCTTGGTAGTAGTAGTGGTGGCAGGCTGTCAAAACTCTTCAAAGTGTACATTTAAAATGTGTATATTTTCTTGTTTATAAATTATACCTTAATCAAGTTGATTTAAAAGTATATGAATTCTCCTGCATTCAACTCTTAATCGCCTATAGCACTCTGTGTCTTCTCTCTGTGTGTGTTATAAGCCCTGGCAGCTACCCTTGTCACCTTCAAGTCTGTTCTGTAGGAATTCTGAGGCATCAAGCGCTTCACGCCCTGTGGTCAGTGCTTACCTTCACGTGGTAACTATGGTTTGTCTTTTCTGACTTTAGCTTTAGTCAAGAGAATGCCCTGGAGGGTAAGTGTTTTGCATCCTTCAAGAAATTCTGAGTCAGTCATTCTCTTCCAATTCAGCCATGTGTGCATTTCAGGCAGGACCTCAGAGGACTGTTCTAATGGAGACAAGATGTTCTTTCTTCCTGCCCATGAGTGAGAGCAGTTTATGGACTAGAGATGAGTGCTCCCTCTCACTTTACTTCCTTGAGGAGATTCTCAGTTCAATAGGGAAGCTGGTGAGGTTCTTTCCACTTCCCACCCTTCCCCAGTTTGCTTGGCCAACTCCATTTGTGGACAGAGCACATGCCTCTTTCTCTTGGGTTATGAAGATCACACTCACAGAAGGCCAATTTGACTCCTTGCAGAGTGGTTTTATTCCAACTGAAGAAAATGATCCTTATTTTCCAAAAATCTTTCTCTGGGTCAGAGTGTGGCAGAGTTGACTCTTCGGCCTTTGCCAAGCAGTAATTCCAATAAATCAACCCCTCTTGCCTTTAGCAGTATGGTTTGCTAAATGAAAGATTCCTGGCAGGGAACCTCTTAAGAAAAATGTCTGGACTTAGCAATCATTAGAAATACTGGGGAGAGTTCAAGTCACTTTCTGAATAAGAAGAGAAATAAAAGCAAAACTTCAAAAGCAAACCATGAAAGTAGCCACGTGAACAAACCCATTGAACTGTGAAGTTTTGGAGGTGTAGCTGCTATTCTGCCAGGCCCTATTTCCACCTCGGGGCTCCTTTTAGGTGCAGCTGTAAGCAGGAAGCAAGTTAGGCTTTATTTGACAATGTTGGACTTCTGAGAATGTTTGTTAAATGATTATGAACATCTGAAAAGTTGCTCTCAGCTGGTGTTAATAATCTTCTATATGAAATATTCTGCTCAAGGTTTCTAACAGCATCAGACAAGATAGTTCATGCATATAGTTGCAGGCACTCTATATTTTCCAGATTAATGAGACTACCTTGAAATTGTTGTAGTTCGACAGTTCTGTCCTTATTCCATCTGAGGTTTCCAAACTCTTTCAGGATCAGAAAGATGACTTGTGAAAGTCTTTTGTAAATGCCAAAATTATAATTAGAATTTGATGATTTTTAGAGTAGGCGTTAAAAACCTACCAGATAGTAAAAGATATAAGCAGGTAGTTCCTGGAAAAAGATACATGGCCTTTTATATATATTAATAATGCTCAATTTCACTTGTAATAAGAGAAATAAAAATTAAAATTATACTGAGATACCATTTCTTAACTATCTGACAAAAAAGTTAAGACTTTAATGATATCCTTAATGGCCAGACAGTGGGAGAAAAAGGACTTTCATATATTGCTGGTGGGAAGGCAAAATGGTACAGCCCATTTGAAGGGAAATTTGCCATTTTCTAGCAAAATTACATGTGCATCAACCCTTTAAGCCATCAATCTCACTGCTGAAAATTTACTCTGAAAATATACCTTCACACATAAAAAAGTTATTCATTACATTATTTGTAATAAAGTTAAGAATTATCCATATGCCCATTCATGTGTGTGTGGGTGTGTTAGTTGTTCAGTCGTGTGTGATTGTTTGTGACCCCATGGACTGTATCTTGCCAGATTCCTCTGTACATGGGATTCTCCAGGCAAGAATGCTGGAGTGGGTTGCTATTCCCTTCTCTAATGCCCATCCATAGGGCATTACAAATAAATTACAGTATATCTGTACAATAGAATACTATGCAGCTATCAAAAAGGATGAGAAAGATCTCTATAAACTAATATGGAGTAATCTGCAGAATATATTGTCAAGTGACAAAAAGCAAGGTACAAAAGAAGACTCATTTTATGCTCTTTTGTAGAGAAAGAAAATATATACCCTTATTTTTGCAAAAAGAAAACCAAGAACAATAAATCTGAAGCTAATGAATATAACTGCCTATAGGGGGTGAGTGTAGGGGTACAAGCACGATTTCTCTGATTAGAACTTTTGTACTAGTCTTAACTTTTAAATGATGTAACTATTTTACATATTCAAAAATAAAATTAAGTAAAAAGAAAGATAAAACCTTGAAAGTGAAAACGAAGTCGCTCTGTCCTGTCCGACTGTTTGCAACCCCATGGACTGTAGCCCACCAGGCTCCTCTGTCCATGGGATTTTCTAGACAAGAAGACTGGAGTGGGTTGCCATTTTCTTCTCCAGGAGATCTTCCCAACCCAGGGATTGAACCCAGGTCTCCCACATTGTAGGCAGATGTTTTGCTATCTGAGCCACCGGGGAATAAAATCTTAACATTAAATAAAGAAGTGAATATTAGTATATCCTAGATAGATAACATAGTCACACAGAAAAATTATTCAAATACCTTTTAAACATAACACTAAGATTGTACACCATTACTAGAATATATCTTAAAATCAAGAGAATTACAAAGACATCTTGAACTTTATTTAATAGGTTCAGAATAGGTTCTTGTTGGTTGTATTTCTGAAATTACATTGTGTTTATTGTATAATAGTATAAACAAGGAAAATGCATATATGGAATGGGGATAAATTAAGGCTTGGGGCTGTGTTTTATTTGAATTGAGGAAGCATTATTAATTCATCATTGAATTTTTCTTCTAGTTCTGTCTGTAAAAAGGGGCCAGAGGCAATGATATTCCTGTAGGAATGAGCATACCTCACACTCAGTTCTTTGTTTCCAAATAACATTTCCCACTTAAAGAAACTAGGGCTTCTTGCAAACATGGCTGGCTCCAGGTCTGGGGCAGGGAAAGTAAAAGGTAATATGGAAACATCTTGTGGCAGACAGCAAGGAAGTGCTCAAAGGTGAATTCAGCTATATCAAAAGGACAGAGAAGCATCGAACTTTAAAACAAAACACCCGAGTCCATACTTGTTGGGCTGCACAGCACAGGTCTGCAAGGCCTGTACTTGCCTAGCTTCCGATCAAAGAAAGAGCCTAGAGTCATCAAGAGAGACATCAGTGGTTTAATGGGGGAGGATCTTACATGTCTGAAGCAAGGTCCTGGAGCAACATCCCATTATGTGCAGTAGATGGCAGACAGGGCATGGTGACATTCTTCTCTCCTAGGGGCAGGGAGAGGTTACCAGTTATAGAGGGAACTGACTTGAGGTTGGTTCTTCGGTTACCAGGGAAATCAGCACAGGGGCACACTCCTCACCATCAAGCTATCATAGTGGATATGCTCTGATCTAGAGTTAGAACAATGACCAGCTGGGGCCAGGAGCAAGTACGTAGGAAGGTCCACGGGTGATTAGGGTCTAGGTGAGGCAGGTACTGGTGGAGCAGGGGATGTACAGAGAACAAGGGTATAGCCATCTTGGGTGGCCTGACTATACAACAGTGATACTCAAGGAGCGGGCAAGACCCTCACTTGCCAGTACCTCCATGTGAAATGTCTACAATTCTGTCCCTGGAGAAACACAATGCTATCACCAGAAAAAGAGAATCCACACAGAGGAGTGTGCATTTTGTGATTTAACCTTGGGAGTAATAAAACAAATTCAAAACAAGCGAGCTGGATTGAAAACATTAGGACCTTAGAACAGATTTTTCTCAGGGAACAGAGAGACACGAAAGAAAGCAGAGCTAGGTCAACATGTCCCCCTTACGTAATGACAGGGTTAGGGCTCAGGCAAGCAAGAATTCTAGGAGGGGGCTGATGGCCTGGTTTGGCTCATGTGCAGAACCTTGACACTCATTCTCAAACAGGGCCCTCCAGGACGGACATCCTATTCCACAAAGCCAAAGGCCTTCTTTAGCTCGGGAATTCATGCAGTTAACAAAATGATTTATTGAGCGTCACTGAACCCACTCAGTCAGGAGAACTATTAATAGACGTGGCATAAACTCACCATCCTCATGCTACCAAGGATGTACAGTGGGTTCCAATAAGAGTTTCCAGCCTTCCTCCTAAGGATGTGGTAAGAGAACTTTCAGGGGGCGGGTTTGCCCAAACCCTCAGCTGTGTGTCCTGCATTGCCCTTGTCACCACAGACACCCTATTAGAGCCTCTTAGCTTTCCTCCAGCACTTGCTCAAATTACAGGCTCTTCTTGTACCCACTGACTACAGGAGGAAGCATCAGAGTCCCTCCAACTTGCCTTGCCAGATGCTGCTTGTGGATTTGTGACCACAGAGCTTTCTCTCTCTCTTGAACCCAAGTGCTCCAGTCCTGCTTCTCTCTGCAGAGCTATCTCCCCCCAGCTCCAGTGATGGTATTGTAGGCATTTTGTCAGCTAGAGGAGCCCTTGAGAATCCTGTTGGCCAGATCTCTCTGAAAATGGATCACCCATCAGAAAGAACAGGGCAGCCACGTCACTTCCTGTGAAGCTCCCCTAACGTCCCTCAGGGGCCACAGGTCATGCAGTTACTCTTTAATCACTTCATGCCCACATCGTTGGGGGTTTCCCCAGGTGTTCTGCTTGCTCTGGATGGCTGTTATCCTAACTGACCCAAAGCTGCACAGCCTGAATGTAGCGAAGGACGGTAGGAGACAACCTGCAGTTTGCCTGGAGCGCCTTCTCTCAGGCTCAGCTACGTATACACCAGAAGTGCTGGAGCCAGCTCACCTGGGCTCAGGGGGACAGACAGAGTTTCAGGAATTTTGCAGGTCCATTGCTGAACTACTGGTAGCTTGAAATGGGCCTGGTGGGAATCTTTACACCAAGGAGGTTCGCAAACACCACAATTCAGTGTCCTTCCTCTCATCCCAGCTGGTGGTTGTCTTTACCAGCTCACTACTTTGAGTAATAGTAAGCTGTGCAGTCTAGATAGTGGAGAAGCTTACCAGTTTGAGAATCAGGCCGATTTGAACCAAAGTCCTAGCATTACACTTACATTACCTAACTTTAGTTTCCCAAAGTAAAGCTGAGATCAACAAAAAATATCCTATGTTATGTAATGCCAGTTTCCCATTCCTCTTGTTACCATTTGGAGATCTTCCATTAGAGAGATCCCTGTAGCACAAAGCGGTTCTCGGACACTAGCTGGTGGCCACAGCTGAACTCAACACCAATGCTGTCCACCAGTAGAGAGAATCAGACATCATAGGTTCAGGGCTCCTCCCCACCAGGACTGCCCTTCACATCAGATGCCAACAGCCACCTCCAGATCAGATGCACACCAGTGCTTCTGACTGGCGATTAATCAGAAGTTCCCACAACCCTTTCCTAGACTCAATTATTTGCTCACAGAACTCAGAGAAACATTTTACAGACTAGATGACCAGTTGATTATAAAAGGCTATAACTTATGTAAGATATGCGCAGGGCAAGGTATGGGGAAGGGGGTTGGGGTCACAGGCTCTCTCCCAGTGCCTCCATCTGTTCACCATCCTGGAAGCTCTCTGAACCCTGTCCTGGTTTTTTATGGAGGCTTCATTTCATAGGCATGACTGATTAAATGACTGGAAACTGATTCCAACCTCTAGCCCCACCCTTCTCCCCTGAGGTCAGGGAAGTGGGGCTAAAAGTTCCAACCCTGGCTCCCAAGCATAGGTGCCTTTAAATATCACCTCTTAACATAATAGAAGACTTCTTAGTGCTCTCATCACTTACAAAATTCCAGAGGTTTTAGGAGTTCTGTGCCAGAAACTAGAACAAAGACCAAATATATATTTATTATAAATCACTATATCATGCACACAGTACAGCCAGAAAGAGGGAGGCATGCGTGCCTCCCTCGTTTCAGGACACTTCCTAAATGTTGCTCATGACACGTGCTTGCATCCCATTGGCTAGAACTTAACCATATGGCCATCCTAACTGCAAAGGAAACTGGAATTTATTTTATTCCAGCCAGCCACACACACAGCTAAAAAACACAATTTCTTTTAATATGGATGAAATGGATAACAGATATTGAGGAGACATTAATCTTCTCCACCACAACAAACACTAGATACAGAGCTTTGCTCACAGTAAGCAGTCACTAAAGAGGCTCAACGCTGAAAGGGGAGGTTTCATTACAAAATTCTCATGCCTAACTTTGAAAAAAGCTAGCACTGAATTTTTAAGTGAAACAGAATCTGGGCCTGTGCATTGTTCTTGCTGTAAAACGAAGCCTTCTCTTTTATTCCTCTCCTTCCTTTCCGCTAAGACATTTTCTAGGTGCCTTTCTCGACTCACCCCTTACCAGCCTCTACTGGATCCCTCACTGCAGGGAGCACTGGCCAGGTGCCATCTGTGAGATCTGGGGTTGTAAACCTCCTTACACCTCTGTTTCCCAAGATGTAAATGGAGGTAATCATTGTATCTGTCTTATACACTTGTGAGGATCAAGTGATTTAAAACTTGCAAAGCACCTGAAACAGAGCCTGGTACAAAGCAAGTACCATATACATTTTATTACTACACTTAACTCTGGCCCATATCATACAGTACAGTAATTTTCTAAAGCAGGATTTTTGTCCTTTATCAAAAGAATTGTATCAGAATGATAGTATGGCCAGCTGAATCCTCTCTCCCAGGAGGGTTTGAGGGTTATTCTTGTATAAGTCATCACTGATATGACATAAATGCGCTAAGCATGACTCAGAAAATCTTTGGGATTATCTATGTCTATTTAAAATTCTGCAGCATTCTATGTCATTACTAAAGAAAATTCATTCCTTTGTTCATTCAGTGAGCTAGTATTAAAGATACATGGGGGGACAAGTTCCTTCCTTAAAATCCTCCCAGTTTACAGGATCTGTCTATTCATCTATCTGTTGCTATCTCTCTATCATCTATCTATCTATCATATAACAATGAGAAAGGATCCATTTCATAGGATCCTTCCTATTACAGATAACTGAAACCCAACTCAGATGAGTTTAAAGCACAGGGAGAATTTATTGACTCGTTCATTCATTTACCCAATAATAAATGGCTGAACTATCTAGAGGTAAATTTTTCAGACATTTCAAAGCTGGGTCTGCATGTTTAGAGCTCTCTCTCTCTCCCCCTCTTGCTTTCCTCTGACAGGCTCCTTTCACATGGGCCAAAGACGGCCCCCAGCTTTGTCTGCTAATTTAACAACCTCAGCTGAAATAAGGAGCCTCTTTCTCAACAGCGCTGGCAGAAGTGCTGAGGCTGGTCTTCTGCGGCCCAGGTGAGTCATGTGCCCATCCCTGAGCCACTCTTCAGCCTCTGAACTGGGACCTTAAGCTCAACCACCCACTCCCAAGTGGAGGTGGAGGTGGGATCAGTCCCACCCAAGCCTTATGGACGAAAAGTGGGAGGAGTGACTTCCTTAGTGAAAAGTGGGGTGCTTGCTGTCAGCAAAAGAAGGGAGACTGGACACTGGGAAGCTAAACGCAAAAGAAATGCACAACCATCGGCCAGTTCTTGATCCTAGAGATGAGGTGGGCGAGGGGTTCCAAAGACACCCTCGTGGAAGAGTTGATGCGTGAAATGGGTTTTGAAGGGCATTTGGAATGCAGCTGACAGATGAGAGAATTTAAAGCAAAGGTAAAAACATGTCCAAAGACCTAAGGATGTGATATCTTGTGGCTTATTTGGAGAAATGAGTAGGGTTGCCGACTTAGCAACTTAGCGACTGCTTAAGCGACTTAGTAGCAGCAGCAGCAGCAGGATATAATTTGAGGAGAAAATAGTCAATGTAGCAAGGAAGATGGGTAGGTGTGAAGCCAGTGTGAAGGTCTTTGTGTGCCCCAATGAAGATAATTGGGGCATACACATCTTCACACTTACAGAGATTTTTCCATGTTATTTCATTGACATAAAAGAAATTAGTCTAACACAAAAGAAAACTGAAGACAGAAATTATAATTTCTCTTTGTATATCCATTGCCTGGCACATGGGCCAAATAAATGTTTGTAGATTTGAAACTGGAATGTCTTTTGAGCTAAATGAGATCATTTCTCTCCACCATATCTACATAGCATAGCGCCTGGTATGTTTTAAGTGTTCCTATTATGCATGTGTTAGCTATTATGTCTTTGTGGTCATTAGATCAATTTTTGGTGATATATACTTGTCTTTCATCATTCCTCAGACTTCAACTAATTCACTGTTAATTAATCTTCAGAAAACTTGGCATTAGAGTTGGAGATGTATTTAACTCAAATATTATTTTGCAGAATTGTACCCAAATCAGTAACAACATCAACAAAAATTTAATACTGCTGTCTGGTGATTTAGAAAATAAGAAATGTAAGTCAGCTTTCCTCGTGACTTCGAAGGCAGAGTCTGCCTGCAACACCTGAGACCCAGGTTCAATCCCTGGGTTGGGAAGATCCTCTGGAGAAGGGAATGGCTACCCATTCCAGTATTTTTGCCTGGAGAATTCCATGGACAAAAGAGCCTGGGGGCTACAGTCCATGGAGTCTCAAAGAGTCAGACATGACTGAGGGACTAACACTTCCAAGATAAAAGGGACCCACAGAAACTGCACAGAGAATGGATCTTCAAGATTGGTAAGGATTATTTTTTATTTCAGTAAACAAGGTCAGTTACACTTTGATGTATTTCTCAGTTAGTTAATTTCACTTCTTTGCTGGCTTGTCTTCCCATTTTCCCAGAGCCCCTAGGAATCTAAGGGAATCTAAAAATAAGAGATGATCATGCCAACCACTCCTCTTGGGATTATCACTGCAAGCGTACAATGATCACAAGGCTATGAAACTAGACTTTTAACAGGAATCACTTAAAACATTGAAAGAGTAATGACATATAGAAACAGGAATTCCCTCTGAAGCCAGAATCCCCATGTCCNTAAAAATAAGAGATGATCATGCCAACCACTCCTCTTGGGATTATCACTGCAAGCGTACAATGATCACAAGGCTATGAAACTAGACTTTTAACAGGAATCACTTAAAACATTGAAAGAGTAATGACGTATAGAAACAGGAATTCCCTCTGAAGCCAGAATCCCCATGTCCCCTTCATGTGTAGTGGCTGGAGGGGCAGAGAATCCTCCAGACATATTTCCCACAGATGCCTCTGCAGGACATCTTTGGTGCCCCTCTCGCCTGCCCTAGGACTTCATTTCAGGCTTGCCTCCGTCAATCATTTTGAAACCTTATGTTTACACTTGATAGCCTTACCGGAGGAAGAGAGCAGAAACCATTCATTGTTCATTCAACAAATAGCTATCAAGCACCTGCAACATATCAGGAACATTCTAGAAACTGGGGTTACCAAACCTCTGCCCTCGTGGAAATTTTATTCTCATGAAGGAACACATATAGTATGCAAATAAAAACATAAGGTGAGGTGGTAATAATATCCAATATACGCAGATAAATAAGGCAGAGAAGGTGGGGAGGAGAGGAGGGAATGGGTGATCAGGGAAGGCAGCCCTTTGAAGATGAAATTTGAACAAATACCTGGAGGAGATGAGGGAATATCCATGCCGAAGCTGAGGGAATNCTCTCTCTCTCCCCCTCTTGCTTTCCTCTGACAGGCTCCTTTCACATGGGCCAAAGACGGCCCCCAGCTTTGTCTGCTAATTTAACAACCTCAGCTGAAATAAGGAGCCTCTTTCTCAACAGCGCTGGCAGAAGTGCTGAGGCTGGTCTTCTGCGGCCCAGGTGAGTCATGTGCCCATCCCTGAGCCACTCTTCAGCCTCTGAACTGGGACCTTAAGCTCAACCACCCACTCCCAAGTGGAGGTGGAGGTGGGATCAGTCCCACCCAAGCCTTATGGACGAAAAGTGGGAGGAGTGACTTCCTTAGTGAAAAGTGGGGTGCTTGCTGTCAGCAAAAGAAGGGAGACTGGACACTGGGAAGCTAAACGCAAAAGAAATGCACAACCATCGGCCAGTTCTTGATCCTAGAGATGAGGTGGGCGAGGGGTTCCAAAGACACCCTCGTGGAAGAGTTGATGCGTGAAATGGGTTTTGAAGGGCATTTGGAATGCAGCTGACAGATGAGAGAATTTAAAGCAAAGGTAAAAACATGTCCAAAGACCTAAGGATGTGATATCTTGTGGCTTATTTGGAGAAATGAGTAGGGTTGCCGACTTAGCAACTTAGCGACTGCTTAAGCGACTTAGTAGCAGCAGCAGCAGCAGGATATAATTTGAGGAGAAAATAGTCAATGTAGCAAGGAAGATGGGTAGGTGTGAAGCCAGTGTGAAGGTCTTTGTGTGCCCCAATGAAGATAATTGGGGCATACACATCTTCACACTTACAGAGATTTTTCCATGCTATTTCATTGACATAAAAGAAATTAGTCTAACACAAAAGAAAACTGAAGACAGAAATTATAATTTCTCTTTGTATATCCATTGCCTGGCACATGGGCCAAATAAATGTTTGTAGATTTGAAACTGGAATGTCTTTTGAGCTAAATGAGATCATTTCTCTCCACCATATCTACATAGCATAGCGCCTGGTACATTTTAAGTGTTCCTATTATGCATGTGTTAGCTATTATGTCTTTGTGGTCATTAGATCAATTTTTGGTGATATATACTTGTCTTTCATCATTCCTCAGACTTCAACTAATTCACTGTTAATTAATCTTCAGAAAACTTGGCATTAGAGTTGGAGATGTATTTAACTCAAATATTATTTTGCAGAATTGTACCCAAATCAGTAACAACATCAACAAAAATTTAATACTGCTGTCTGGTGATTTAGAAAATAAGAAATGTAAGTCAGCTTTCCTGGTGACTTCGAAGGCAGAGTCTGCCTGCAACACCTGAGACCCAGGTTCAATCCCTGGGTTGGGAAGATCCTCTGGAGAAGGGAATGGCTACCCATTCCAGTATTTTTGCCTGGAGAATTCCATGGACAAAAGAGCCTGGGGGCTACAGTCCATGGAGTCTCAAAGAGTCAGACATGACTGAGGGACTAACACTTCCAAGATAAAAGGGACCCACAGAAACTGCACAGAGAATGGATCTTCAAGATTGGTAAGGATTATTTTTTATTTCAGTAAACAAGGTCAGTTACACTTTGATGTATTTCTCAGTTAGTTAATTTCACTTCTTTGCTGGCTTGTCTTCCCATTTTCCCAGAGCCCCTAGGAATCTAAGGGAATCTAAAAATAAGAGATGATCATGCCAACCACTCCTCTTGGGATTATCACTGCAACCGTACAATGATCACAAGGCTATGAAACTAGACTTTTAACAGGAATCACTTAAAACATTGAAAGAGTAATGACGTATAGAAACAGGAATTCCCTCTGAAGCCAGAATCCCCATGTCCCCTTCATGTGTAGTGGCTGGAGGGGCAGAGAATCCTCCAGACATATTTCCCACAGATGCCTCTGCAGGACATCTTTGGTGCCCCTCTCGCCTGCCCTAGGACTTCATTTCAGGCTTGCCTCCGTCAATCATTTTGAAACCTTATGTTTACACTTGATAGCCTTACCGGAGGAAGAGAGCAGAAACCATTCATTGTTCATTCAACAAATAGCTATCAAGCACCTGCAACATATCAGGAACATTCTAGAAACTGGGGTTACCAAACCTCTGCCCTCGTGGAAATTTTATTCTCATGAAGGAACACATATAGTATGCAAATAAAAACATAAGGTGAGGTGGTAATAATATCCAATATACGCAGATAAATAAGGCAGAGAAGGTGGGGAGGAGAGGAGGGAATGGGTGATCAGGGAAGGCAGCCCTTTGAAGATGAAATTTGAACAAATACCTGGAGGAGATGAGGGAATATCCATGCCGAAGCTGAGGGAATACTGTTCCAGAAACTGGAACAGCAAGTAGAGATGTCTTGAAAAGGAATGTATCTCATGGGATAGAGGAACACCAGAAACCCAATGTGTCTAGGATGAAAGGAATAAAGACGAGAATAGTAGATTACTTCAAAAGGGAATAGACATTGCAAAGACCCTGTCGGCAGCTGGGAATACCCTCAGTTGCTTCTCTTGGCAGACACCTCATGTGTTAAATATTTCCTCTGTGTGCTGTCATTTCCCCCTTCTCCTACATTTCCTCAGCAGACATTTTCCCTTCTCTTTCACAAGGATATTTTTCATCTTTACGGCACAGAACCCCACTCCTCCTTTTCTAAAGCAGCCAGGTACTTTTTTTGTAGGGGAAAGGGCATCTCCCCCATTGCTTGTATCCAATCAAAGTGCTCCCCACCCACTGTCTCTGTTCAGGCAGTCACACCATCTGACCCTGGAATTAGTCTTCACCAAGATTAATTGAAGCTTAATCAACTTGACTATGGTCCCTGGAAAATACTGTCCAGTAGCTTCAGGTCCCTAGTTCCCAAAAGCTGTCATGGTGTCTGTCCTTTCTGGAACTTGATTACCCAGCTCTTCTTTCAAGTCCCGAACCTAACCAAGTACATGCATGCTCAGTCATGTGACTCTTTGCAACTCCATGGACTGTAGCCTGCCAAGCTCCTCTGTCCATGGTATTCTCCAGGCAAGAATACTGGCGTGCATTTTCATTCTCTACTTCAGGAGATCTTCCCAACCCAAGGACAGAAACTACATCTCTTGTGTCTCCTGCACTAGCAGGTGAATTATTTAACACTGTGCCATCTGGGAAGCTCCAATCTAACCAAGACCTTCCAGTAAATTCATTTTTAACTTAACAAAGTACTCCTAACTTATCATCAATCCATTCTTGCTCTTCTTCTCGTCATGACTCATATCGTATGGTCCCCATTAATGCTAGGTTGTGGACTTGTGGGAACTTGTCCTTTTATAGCTTATAGTTTGTCATTATAAAACTAAAATTTCAATCTAAAGAAAATGTTAACATNCTAACTTATCATCAATCCATTCTTGCTCTTCTTCTCGTCATGACTCATATCGTATGGTCCCCATTAATGCTAGGTTGTGGACTTGTGGGAACTTGTCCTTTTATAGCTTATAGTTTGTCATTATAAAACTAAAATTTCAATCTAAAGAAAATGTTAACATTTCCCAATTGATTTATCAAGATGGTTTTTTAAAGTGAAACTACTGTTTGCTATAATTTGACACATTAGGAAAAACAGTTATCACCACTACAAGTGATAGAAATTTTAAAAAATTCTTAAAGAGAAGGAAGGGATTAGAATATCATGATGAAACACACAAGCTCTAGAATGACACAGATTTGAGTCTGCAGTTCAGCTCTGCCATCTGGTAACTATACAATCTCAGGCAAAGATCTATCTTTGGTTCCCCTAGAAACAGACCCTAAGATAAGGATTCCAGGGCAAATACATATCTAGGCAGTGATCCCAGGAAACTCCAGTAGAGGAAGAGAGAGAGAAGCAGATGTAGCCAACAGAAGGTTCTTTAACCAGACAGGAAACTACAGGCCATCGGAGCACAATCCTACTAGGAGTCTCTGAAACCAGCCTAGAAAATGCCCCTCAGTTCTCTCCCACCCAAGGAGCAGGCTGTGATATTTATACACCAACTCCATCAGTCATTGGTTAAAGGCTGCCATGGAGGGGGTGTGTTGGAATGGGAAGTGGGCATATTCCCCAGCACGGCTGGCCTCTTCTGAGGCCAAAGAAATGTATATAGACCTTGGCGGTGGGAAGCCAACCAGCGCCCATTGCATTGGTGACATGGGACGGAGTACTGACAGCTCTCACCACACTGCTTAACTCTGAGGCATCAGCTTCCTTGTGTGTAAAAGAGAATAATGATAATAGCACCTCAAAGTGTGCTTATGAAGACTAAATGAGATGAGGCGTGTGTAACTGCATGGCAAATGTGTACACAGAAAGCTTGAACATATGACCATCTGAAAGAAACAAAGGAAGCACACGGAAAACCCAAGGGGAATAGTAGGGAGAAGTGGGAGGGGGTAAACAGAAAAAAAAAAAAAGAAAAAAACCTCCTATGAATTAAAGATACAAAACAGACCTTGTGAAAGAAGCAATATTCTCAACATATTCTAGCAGCAAACAGGCTTCTTGCAAAGAATTTCTAAGAGATTTGCTTCTTGAGAGACAGGAAGAAAGTTTGAGCACCAAAACCCTCTACTTCCTGACAGTTGGTAAATACAGTGAGTGAAAAAAGAGAAAAAGGGAAAGAATCTATTTTTCTGAAATTCTGTTTCTACTTTATTATCTTTACCAGCAAGGAGGGTAATTAGTTATCTCAATATGACAAGAACACACATTTCTGCCTTTTCCAAGAAGGAAAAAAAATTAGTTCATAAAGGCATTTTAAAAATGAAATGAAATCTCTTTTACTTACTTTAAATTAATATTTTGTTAGTTTTTTCTTGTCATGGGCCTGGGTTCTGGGTTTTTTCCCTTCCCAACAAGTCTTGCCTGGAAAACCCCATGGACGGAGGAGCCTGGTAGGCTGCAGTCAAGACATGACTGAGCGACTTCACTTTCACTTTTCACTTTCATGCATTGGAGAAGGAAATGGCAACCCAGCAGGGACGGGGGAGCCTGGTGGGGTGCCGTCTATGGGGTTGCACAGAGTCAGACACAACTGAAGCGACTTAGCACCAGCAGCAACAAGTCTTGCAGCTCCACGTTCTCAGGCAGAGAGAAGGCTGAACAGCGGGAGGAGAAGAGAAACAATAGACAGTTCACCATCGGACTTGCGAGGTACCAAGTCCTGAAGAGAAAACAAAGGGTCTTCAGCTGGGTGGAGGTGGGTTTGCTATTTCCTTTCAGTGTGGGAGAGAAGGGTAAGGAGACTTTTGAGCTGAGACCTGAAGGAAATGGGTCAGCCACAGGAATGCCTGGAGAAGAGCATTACATGGCAAGTAGGAAGACCCTGGGTTGGGAAAGGAAGGGCCTAGTGTGCTTCAGGCACACAAAGAGAGCCTGTGTGGCTGGAAGGGCCAGAACCTGGACACATCAGAAGAGGCCTTCCCAGAAGCAGAGGTGGGCCTGAGAGGAGGCAATGGCAGGGAGGGAAACAGAGGAAGCGAAGGAGAGGAGATGAGGGGGGGCCAGGGGAAAGGGGGAACTGAGCAGATGATGGAGCAACATAATCAGACTCACATTTCAGCAGGATCCCCTGGCTGCTGATTTGAGAACAGAGAACAGGCTGCTCAGAAGCAAGGATGGATACAGGAAGCCTGTGGAAGGAGGCTCTAGCAACAGTCCAGGTAAGCGGTGACGTGGCCTGGCCCTGGAAGGTGTGGTGGAGAATATGATCCAGATCATATTCTGGATCTACCATGAACAGACAGTCACCAGAACTTGCAGATGAACTGGAGGCAGGGCCTGAGAGAGTAGGGATGGATCAAGGAAGACTCAGTTTACTCAAAGAACCTGTCCTACGTGACAGACACCGTCCTGGACAATGGATAAAACAAACAAAATTTCCGCCTTCATGAAAGATTCTGATAGAGGAAAAAAACTGACCATAAAAAGTGTAAATATTCAATATGTTGGGCATGTTGGGTGGTGGTGGAGCGCTATGAACAAAAACCAAAACAAGGACAGGGAATGCCTAGCATAGGGATTGCAGTAATAAAAGCGGATCTGGGGGGAGGCCTTGCTGAGAAGGCAAGATCAGAATAAACATCAGGAGGCAAAGGAGTGAACCGTGTGGTTATCCTGGGGAACAGCAAGTGCAAACACTCTGAGGCTTTGAGCACATTGATTTAATGATGCCATTTAGACATCAAAGTGGAGCTGTCAGGAGGGTAATTGGGATGCATATTTGCTGAGCAGACCTCAGTGTTTCTCCTGGCTTTGGGCCCACCCTCTTCCAGGTCAGGTGACTCACTGTCCTGGTTTCCCTGGGTCTGAGGGGTGTTCCAGGACAGAGAACCTTCAGTGCTAAAACCAGGACAAACCTAGGTAACAGCTGCTCACTCTGCCTCCAGGTCATCCTGTGTCTTGATATCAGATGGATGCTTCTAAAACCTAATGCTAAAAAAATGGATCCCCCAAATCCTTCAGTTGGTCCTTCTAGCATGAAAGATCAGAGTTAAAGTTCTATAAAACCCAGGATGGAAGTCCCTCCCACACTGGCCCTACAGTCTCTCCTGCCCTCCCTCACCAGCACCCCGCTGTCTATCAGTGGCCCCCACAGCCAACACACCTTTCCCCACAGCCCTGCAGTATGGTGGCATCATCCTGGATAAACAGAGCTATTTTGACTCCCTCACCACCACTTTCCTAGGTCCTGTTCTCTAGGCCCATCCCATCCCCCGCCCTCCACTTCTCTGTGTACTTCTTCTGCTTAAGTCTCATTTCAAGGGTGACCTCCTAGAAGGCTTCTGGGAAGATACAGATATTGTACGTGCGTGTCTATGGGGTTTGCTGTGTCATGCTAAGGCCTGAATCCAGGTGGACTGGGTCCTACAGCTTATATACTTTGAGCATGCTCTTTAAGAAAAATAATACAAATTACAAAGACAAGTGTAAGAGTGAATATTTATTTAGAAGGGACACATACAAATAAGGACTCCTGAAGCATCACAGTAAATTGCCCTCTGGTCCCACCGTCTCCACTCCACAGGGAAACTGGAGTCCCCTTGTCTGTCTCCCTCTTCAGACTGTGAGACCCTTGGGGGCAGAAAACCCACCTGCTGTGCCTTTGCTTCCCAAGTGCCTGGCATGTGGAAGTGGCTCAGCGGATGTTTGTTGACTGATGAAATGAATGATCAGGCTGGTGATGACAAAGAACACGGATCTGAGAGGCAAATTCTGATTGTATTGTTTGTTTATTACCTCAGGGTATAACTGCTTTACAATGTTGTGTTAGTTCCTGCTGTACAGAGTGAGTCAGCCATGGGTATACATATAGCTCTCCATGTTGAGCCTCCCTCCCACCCACTCCCATCCCAGCCTCCAGGTCACCGCAGAGCCCCAAGCTGAGCTCCCCTTGCTATACAGTGACTTCCCAGTCCCACCTATCTTACGATGGTGATGTGTATACGTCAGTGATACTCTCTCAGCTCATCCCTCCCTCTCCTTCCCCAACCCTGGGTCCATGAGACCATTCTCTACGCAAATCCTGGTTTCGGTGGCACCTGCCTCTGACTAGCTATATCACCTGGAGACAAGGAACAAGGAACTTAACCTCCCAGATATTAAAAGATGTTCAGTGACCTACCCGGGTGAAGTGGCGAGGTAGACTGCCTGGCAAGAATAGATGCTCAGTACATATCCATTTCTCTTTTCCTATCCTTAGGTTCTGTCCGCCCTACATCAGTCACAGGCCCCCAGGGCTGGGATACAAGCCAGGAAACCCACTGCCTGTGAAGACATGAATCTGTTTAGCTCCACTGTAGAACATTTCAGGACGACGATCAATGTTTCAGCTGAAACATTTTCCCTGCTGCTCACGAGTTAAGATTATTTAATTGATCTTTTAACCCTCCTATTTGTCTGCAGGTCAGCAGGTACATCCATAATCTGCCATTGTGCTCTTGGAACTTGGTCCAGGGTCTGTAAATAAGGATGGGAGAGTGCTGTCTCTGCTATTTAACCCAATCAATGTTATTGTTTTAAAGGAACCAATTTCCTTCCTTGTAAACCCAAGTATATAATAAATAAATAATTCAGCATCTCTGAAATATTTATCATAGGCAGGTAGCATTCTGCTCTCTGAGAAAAGCAAGTCGTCCAAGACTCGGAGGCTGGTGGGTATCAGCACCTCCGCTAATCATGGAGACTGTGTGCCTGTTGTTTTCCATCATTTGTCTGCTGCTCACAAGCTCGGGAGTCAGGGAGGGTGTCTCCTTTTTGGAGATGAAGAAACTCAAGAGGCATTAAGTACTTTTACAGAGTCAGTAAGTCTGGGAGACAGTATTCTAATGGTTCTCTTTCTATCTCTCTGTGCAGGGCAAGAATTACAGTCCACTTTGTAAGTGTCAGCTCTTATAAAGGACAACAATTACTGCAATTTCTTTGAGGCCGTTCTGTTTCTCTGTACTGCCGGGATGGAACCAAGTACTTATTACACCATGCATCATATCTGACGCCCATCCCCAGGTCAGTAGCCAAGATCCCAAACCAGCCTGTGGTTTTTGAGGCAGAATCGTGTGTTAGGACCAATGAAGATCATCAGATGACTGCCCTGTCCATTTCTTTTCAAAATCTCTGCTTTTGAGATGACCTGGCTCACGCTGGTGTTTGCTAAGTGTTATTCAGGTGGCTGTTACAGTCGCACACTGCTTTTTGGATGGAAATCACTTGTTGTTGATGCTGATGATGGTTAATGCCATGATTAACCCAGCATTTACTTCATCCCAAGGACTGTGCTAACAAGTTTACAAAATGTCATTTAGTTCTAAGAAAAAAACCTTTGAGGTGGATGTTAATGTCCTCATTTTTAAATAATGTCCTCATCTGAGATGCTTGAGACCCAAGAAGTTGCAATAAATTACTAGTTCCAAACCACATAGGGAATAAGTAACCAGCACAACCAGGATTCAAACTGGAATATCACCAGTCATACAATGGATGCCTCGAGTCACAAGGAGACCTCCAGTGGGAGAAGAGTCAGTATACGCCATTAGCTAGCATAAACTCTAGTCATATTTAGGAGATATCTATATTTCTAAGCTAGGGTATCCATCTGTGTATCCACCCATCTATTTATCCATCCATCCATCCATTCCCTCACTCGCATAGATTGTCCCCTTTGCCTGGAATGTTTCTCTGCCCTCGCTGTAATTGTGGAGCAAACCTCCTTCTCATCACTTAAGTCTCCTTTTGAGGTTTCGCCTCCTCCTGGAAGTCTTCCTAGCCTGACTGTCCCGTCTCCATGCTCCCATGGTGCTCTGTGTCTCCTACTCAGGGGTGGATTCACATTCTGAGGGGTCTGAGCCACAAGGGACAGTCAAGGAGAATGGCTTATGGTGAGATCAAGGCTAGAAGTTGAACTGAGGAGGGCAACTAGACCTCAACTTCACTTCCTCTTCAGGTGCTTGTTTTTCTGGACACTCATTGTAGCATAATCACAGTCCTTCAGAGCTTAATCCAAGTGTTCAGCTCTAAGTGTCCTTTAATCCAAGTGTTGGAATTTTATTTCTCTAAGGTACTGAACCATCTCAGCTCTAAGTAGACCAAAGTTCAGAAGATTTAAAATTATAATTGTGATTCAGATGTGAGTTCCGGAGTCTTAGATTCAGCATCCCCACAGCTGTAGCCAATAGAAATGTGAGAGCAGAAGTCCTGACCTCACCTGAGGCCCTAAACGCCGACACCTGTCATATCATGTCAGCGGTCAGTTTGATTTGCCCAGGCTGTGTTTATCAGAGCTACTTCTGCTTATACAGACTTTGTTACTGATAAAAATCAGATCACAATAAATATTACATTGTGATATTATACTGTGTTAATAACCCATGCTGAAACTTAAGAGATATTTGTGTCCTACATACAATAACAGGAACTCTGTGAATGCTATTATCTACATTTTACCAGTATGGGGACTGAATCTGAGATATGTGATCTTAAGGTCTCACAAGCTAGTAAAAAGCAGAGGAAGCCAAGTTACGATTGCAGTGTAAATGTCCTTTGTCCATACTGAACCTCCCAAATGCCAAATCATAATGCTAGACTTCATGCTTCAGCAATCCTACTGTAGATTTACTCTTCTGTGTGCAGGTTACTCTCACCAGAGAATGACAGAGATTGACATCAGTGATCCAAAACAGTGGCTATTTCTGCAAATGGTTTTTCCAAAGGAACTGTATTGGAGCTATCTAAGTACTGCTGTTGCTGCTGCTGCTGCTAAGTCGCATCAGTCGTGTCTGACTCTGTGCGACCCCATAGACGGCAGCCCACCAGGCTCTGCCATCCCTAGGATTCTCCAGGCAAGATCTAAGTACTACTCTCTTTAATTTACTTTGCTTTATTATAATGACGGAATTACCCCTCTGTTGAGACTGGTGAATAGACGATGCCCTGAAACCTCATGTTGATTTTGATGTGATCATCTCTTTTGTTAATACTTCAGCTCAAACCTTCTCCCGAGAATCTTTGCTTATAAATCCCTAGACATTTCTAGAGCTAACCCAAGACTCCAGGGTTCAGAGGAATTTGAAGGGAAGCAATGAGCTGACAATCAAAAGTCCCTCTGTGAGTCCTTGATGCTGCCTGGGGCGCCAGGTTTCCTCCAAATTCTGCCCCTCTGCCAACCAAGCGAAATAGCCCAAGTCACTCTTGTGTCTTGTGTGGCACAAGCTGTTCATAATCAGAATAAAGGGGCTTGAAATGACAGGTGGAGCCCACGTTCCCCTCTCTACCTCCCAGACCACATGTCCTGGAGTAAGAAGGTAACAACGGGGTAACATTTACAGTAGAAAATCATCATTTCTCTACATCTTTCCCATGTCCCTGACTAACTTTGCTTACCCCAGTTAGTTCTGAAAAGTCTAGGGTGATGGTTGATAGGCTCACCGGTACCAGATCCTGGGCATCTTCCTGCCAGCCACCATTTCAGCCCCATTGTTGAACTCTCTGCCCTGGACTTTTCCAGTAAGTCAGCTCTGCACATCAGGTGGCCAAAGTATAAGAGCTTCAGCTTCAGCATCAGTCCTTCCAATGAGTATTCAGGATTGATTCCCTTTAGGATTGCCTGGTTTGATCTTGCAGTCCAAGGGACTCTCAAGAGTCTTCTCCAAAACCACAGTTCAAAAGCATCAATTCTTCAGCGCTCAGTCTTCTTTATGGTCCAACTCTCACATCCATACATGACTACTGGAAAAACCACAGCTTTGACTATACAGACCTTTGTCCAAAAAGTGATATCTCTGCTTTTTAATATGCTGTCTAGGTTTGTCATAGCTTTTCTTTCAAGGACCAAGCGTCTTTTAATTTCATGGCTTCAGTCACCGTCCACAGTGATTTTGAAACAAACACAGAAAATAAAATCTTTGACTACTTCTACTTTTCCCCCTTCTATCTGCCATGAAATCATGGGACTGGATGTCATGATCTTTGCTTTTTGAATGTTGAGTTTTAAGCCAGCTTTTTCACTCTCCTCTTTCACTTTCATCAAGAGGCTCTTTAGTTCCTCTTCACTTTCTGCCATTAGAGTGGTGTCATCTGCATATCTGAGGTTATTGATATTTCCCCCAGCCATCTTGAGTACAGCTTGTGATTCTTCCAGCCCAGCATTCTGATAAAAGTTAAATAAGCATGGTGACAATATACAGTATGTCCTACTCCTTTCCCAATTTTTAACCAGTCAGTTGTTACATGTCCAGTGTTAACTGTTGCTTCTTGACCTGCATATAGATTTCTCAGGAGACAGGTAAGATGGTCTGGTATTCCCATCTCTTCAAGAATTCTCCAGTTTGTTGTGATCCACATGGGCTCTAGCGTAGTCAATGAAGCAGAAGTAGATGTTTTTCTGGAACTCTGTTGCCTTCTCCATGATCCTACAAATGTTGGCAATTTGATTTCTAATTCCTCTGCCTTTTCTCAACCCAGTTTATGCATCTGGAAGTTCTCAGTTCATGAACCACTGAAGCCTAGCTTAAAGGATTCTGAGTATAACCTTGCTAGCATGTGAAATAAGCACAATTTTATGGTAGTTTGAACATTCTTTGTTATTCCCTTCTTTGAAATTGTAATGAAACTGATCCTTTCCAGTCCTGTGGCCACTGCTGAGTTTTCCAAATTTGCTTACATATTGAGTGCAGCACTTTCACAGCATTATCTTTTACGATTTGAAGTAGCTCAGCTGGAATTCAATCACCTTCACCAGCTTTATTCGTAGTAATGCTTCCTAAGGCCCACTGGACTTCACACTTCAGGATGTCTGAGTCTAGGTGAGTGATCACACCATCGTGGTTATCTAGGTCATTAAAACCTTTTTTGTTCTTCTGTGAATTCTTGCCACCTCTTTTTAATATCCTCTGCTTTTGTTAGGTTCTTATAATTTCTGTCCTTTACTATGCCCATCTTTGCATGAAATGTTCTTTTGGTAGCTCCAATTTTCTTGAAGAGATCTCTAATCTTTCCCATTCTAATATTTCCCTCTATTTCTTTGCATTGATCACTTAAGAAGGCCTTCACTGTTTCCCGTCACACTGCTGTCTGCCTTTGCTCCTGAGATACTGGGGTCCAAAGAGCTGTACCCAGGCCCCTCCCTGGGGCGACCACAGCTGCTGCTCCTTTATGCTCTCTGTACTGATGCCCCGGGTCTCACTGTGATGCCACAGCTGCTCTGCTAGAAGGAGGAAGGGCTCTTTCTGTGCCTTTTCTACTGTCTCCAAAGCATGGCCTGAGGCAGAGCCAACTTGTTCTGGACACCCAGAGTCCTCGAGAGCAGCTCTCAGGGTTTTACAGTGACTTCTCCTCCAGGGCTCTGATGGGAGCACTGGGAGGAGGCCTCCCTATACTCAAACCATTTCTGTCCCAGCCACTAGGATGTTGTTCTCTGGCTGAATTTAGATGCCAGCATTGATGCTTTTGAACTGTGGTACTGGAGAAGACTCTTGAGTGTCCCTTGGACTGCAAGGAGATCCAACCAGTCCATCCTAAAGGAGATCAGTCCTGGGTGTTCATTAGAAGGACTGATGCTGAAGCTGAAACTCCAATACTTTGGCCACCTCATGCAAAGAGTTGATTCATTGGAAAAGACTCTGATGCTGGGAGGGATTGGGGGCACGAGGAGAAGGGGACGACAGAGGATGAGATGGCTGGATGGCATCACTGACTCAACGGACATGAATTTGAGTAAACTCCAGGAGTTGGTGACGGACAGGGAGGCCTGACATGCTGCGACTCATGGGGTCACAAATAGTCGGACACGACTGAACGACTGAACTGAACTGAACTGATCTCTGTCCTTAGCAGTAGTTCTTCTTCAGGAGGATCTAGTGGCTCCCCAAACAAAGAGGATCCTGCCAGGCCCACCCACCAGGCTTTTCCAAGCAGTGAAAAGAGCGCTCAGATCACCTGCTTCCAGCCCTGGGGTTACCAGCACTCAACTCCAAAACATACAAGAACTTGGGAAACTGGGCTGGCTGACTTCCACAAAGCCCAGCATATTCTTCCTACTTGAGGCCAAATTTTCAGGCATGAGAAGTCACCACTGTGCCCTTATCCCCGCTCCAAACACACCGTGGACTGGGTGGAAAGTCCATGCTGGCCACAAACTCCTACCAGAGATAGCCATGCTCTCACCTCCAATGATCTTCCAGACCTGAAGTCAACCAGGACATTTGTTAGCACCTGCCTGAGGTACCCCTTCTTAGTAGATGCTAAGGTACTTAGAGGAGTCCAGAAAAATGTAGCAATTGTGAGAGTCTTTGCAATTCCATAACCCTTCAGGTATGCCTGCATTGTACAGGTACTTACATAAACCTCATGAGTCCTTCCCTGGGAATTTTGCTTTTCTGAAAGACTCTTTGCAACTGGCCCCTTCGACAGCAACAAATACAGTGGCCTCTGAAAGGACAAACTTCCTCTTGGAAAAGGTTGCAGGAAGAGGATAAATAAGGCCAAAACAAATACACATGGTAGCCCCAAAACTTACCAATTCCAGTGTCCCTAATTTCCTGACCCCTGAGCTTCAGCTCCAGGTCAGGCAGAGAGCGCCTGCTGCTAAAACTGTCAGTGCAGTTCTGTTCTGTTAGCCTCACCCTTGGCTTCTTTCTCGCCTGGAAAAATAATAACCTGACCAACGCAGAATACCCTCAAGACATTTTCAACACTCTGTTCATGTTATTGAGCTTATAGGACAAATGGAGAGAATATAACCAAGACATTGACAGTGAGCAATGAACATTACCCAAGCAAGCACTGTTCTCAGCCAAGTCTGGCTTTAGTCTGGGCAGTGAAGTAAAAGTGTTAGTAGCTCAGCTGTGTCCAACTCTTTGCAGCCTTATGAACTGTAGCCCGCCAGGCTTCTCTGTCCATGAGATTGTCCAGGCAACAATACTGGAGTGGGTTGCCATTCCCTTCTCCAGGGGATCTTCCTAACCCAGGGATCAAATCTAGGTCTCTCGCATTGCAGGCAGATTCTTTAACATCTGAGCCACTAGAGAAGCCCAGTGAGGGGAAAATTCAAGGGCACAGAGCAAACAGCAGAAGCCTAGAGAGATGCCCAAGACTTCTGTGCATGGTACATGGATTCCTAATATGAGCCAGACACTGTCAAGTGCTTACCAAGGTCTGCTCTTAATCTGCACAACAGGTACCCTGAAATGTGTGTTATTCATATCATTCCTACTATAGCCCAGGTACCTGGGGCTCTTTGATGATTGCCAAGGCTTTGCCAACGCAAGAAAAAGATTCTTGTGATTCTGACCAAGATCAGGATTGCATTACTCAAAACTCAGCTGCAAGAAACAGAAACTGAACTCAAACTAGCTTAAGGGGATAAACAGGAATTCATAGCTGGCTCGACTTCAGGCATGGCTAGATCCAGGGACTAACATATGTCACATGGCCTAACTCTGTCTCTTTCTATTGATTTTTCTGTCTCCACTTGGCACCGCTTCATTTTGTGTGTGTGGACTTTCTTCTACAGAATATTCCTCCCTAAAATAAGGAAGAGAACCATAAATGCTTCCAGGAAACATAACCATTTATCTTACCATCCCAGAGGAAGAGAGAGGCTTTTCTTCAGAATCCATGTGTAATCTCTTAGAGAAGTGGGCTCTGTTCAGGTCACATCCTGCTTACCCTTGAACCATCACCACGAGTCAAGAGATTGAGTCCTATGATTGACAGCTGAGGCCACACAGAGGGAAATTTGGCGACTCTTTGAAAGAAAGGTTGCTGTACAAATAACCCAGGTGTCAACAGTACTACTAGGGCCTTTACTTAGATATAATCCCTTATGAACTTGGATCTGCTGGTTTTCATTGTGTAATTTCCTTTTGTCCATTATCTGTGGTATAATCATGAAAATGGGATCAGAATGACAAAGGTGGAGGGTCTAAGAAGGTTTGTGTGTATGTGTGTTAAAATTGATTTGAGTCAGTGACTAGTGATTTTCTTTCTAGAACAAAAAGTATGTTATGAAAATAGAATCACTGGAATCTTTTAAAAACTGTTTTAAGAAAATGCAGCATCACCTTGTGGTGTTCTTGCCAAAAATGTTTAACCCAGATTTAATCATGAAAGAAGAATCAGACAAATGCAAAAAACTGGCTTGGACTCTCCAAAACACTCAGTTTTGTAAAAGACTGGCCACACACACACACACACACACGTGTGTTTGCATGTGCGTGCTCAAAAAGGTGAGGAATCATCTCAGGTTAAGGTGACTCAAAGTTATGGCAAATACAGTGTGAGTTTTTTTATTAGATCCTGAATTTTTAAAACATTATAAATGGCATAATTAGGACAATGTAGAAAACTCAATACTAAGATCTATATATTAGATAATGATATTATTATCAATACTGCATTTTCTGAAAGTAATTGTGATTGTGTAGAAGAATGTCCTTGTTCTTAGGAGAATATGGTGATGCATTTAGGGATGAAGAGTCAGGTTTATGCAGCTAATTTTCAAATGATTCAGGAAGAAAACTGTACACCTAGACAGGGAGAGATTAGAGAGACATGAGAGAGTGTGAGAGCTTGAGCATGTGGCCAAATGGTAAGAACTGGTGAATCTAGGTGAAAGGTATATGGGTGTCATTATATATATTATTTTATTGCAATTTTTCTCCAAGTTTCAAAATTTTCCAAATCAAATATTGTTGTGAAGGGAGGAAAACTGAGGTACATCTTCATAGCGATCTAAAATCTAACCCCCATACTCGTAATGCAGAAAGTGTAGTCCAAAAACTCACCATGTAAATACCAGGTCTTTACTGCCAGATTAGTGAAACCACTCAGTTTTAACAGCCAGCGCTGCAAGACCCAAACCGGTTCACGTCCTTGCTGCAGAGGTTGGCGCCACCTGGTGGCCGTTGTCTTTCAGTTCAGTTCAGTCGCTCAGTCGTGTCTGACTCTGAGACCCTATGGATTGCAGCGCGCCAGGCTTTCCTGTCCATCACCAAACCCCAGAGCTTGCTCAAACTCATGTCCATCGAGTCAGTGATACCATCCAGCTATATCATCCTCTGTCGTCCACTTCTCCTCCTGCCTTCGATCTTTCCCAGCATCAGGGTCTTTTCCAAGGGGTCAGTTCTTCGCATGAGGTGGCCAAAGTATTGGAGTTTCAGCTTCAGCATCAGTCCTTCCAATATTCAGGACTGATTTCCTTTAGAATTGACTGGTTTGATCTCCTTGTGGTCCAAGGGACTCTCAAGAGCTTTCTCCAACACCACAGTTCGAAAGTAACAATTTCCAGGTGGTGTCCATTTCCTTGACTTGATTCGGGAGTGGCCAGGAGAATTCTGGAAACAAGGAGACTACATCGTGGGCNATTTCCTTTAGAATTGACTGGTTTGATCTCCTTGTGGTCCAAGGGACTCTCAAGAGCTTTCTCCAACACCACAGTTCGAAAGTAACAATTTCCAGGTGGTGTCCATTTCCTTGACTTGATTCGGGAGTGGCCAGGAGAATTCTGGAAACAAGGAGACTACATCGTGGGCAGGAGTTGAGGGAAAGGCGACCTGTGTCCAGTCCTTGTGGGAAGTGCTGGCATCCAGAGGCTGCCTGGCTGTGACAGTGAACAGGCTTAGTTGCTCTCTGCCTGCAACCAAGTCCCTGCTTCCAGGAACCTAATGCCCATCCATGCAGTAGGGAAGTGTCTGGAAGAGTTTCACACAGCTCCTGGCTCAGAGCAGGAATCATTTAGCCAGTGACAGCAAGGTCATACCAGCAATTTCTAAAAATCAGCAAAAAATTTAGAAATGGTTTGATGCCTCATTTCACTATGATTTATATCATTTAAAGTCATTTTATTAGAGAATAAATAAAAGGGCATGCATTTAAAAATTTTTATTTACATGTGAATTTAGGTGACCATTGTTTTAAACTACGTTTAATATCACATATGTGCACATGTATGTTTTGAAAAACTTCAGTTCAGTCCAGTCGCTCAGTCGTGCTCAACTCTTTGCGACCCCATGAGTTGCAGCGCACCAGGCCTCCCTGTCCATCACCAACTCCCAGAGTTCATTCAGACTTATGTCCATCGAGTCTGTGATGCCATCCAGCCATCTCATCCTCTGTCGTCCCCTTCTCCTCCTGCCNTGGAACTCTCTTGCTTTTTCGATGATCCAGCAGATGTTGACAATTTGATCTCTGCTTCCTCTGCCTTTTCTAAAACTAGCTTGACCATCTGGAAGTTCACGGTTCACGTATTGCTGAAGCCTGGCTTGGAGAATTTTGAACATTACTAGTGTGTGAGATGAGTGCAATTTGAAAACTTATGCATGTACATTTTGGGACTTCCTTGGTGGCTCAGATGGTAAAGAATCTGCTTGCAATGTGGGAGACCCAGGTTTGATTCCTGGAAGATCCTCTGGAGAAGGGAATGGCAACCCACTCCAGTATTTTCACCTGTGAAATTTCATGGACACAGGAGCCATACACACACATATATACTTATATAGACACCCAGGAGGTATGTAGCTTGTAACACTTACATGTGCTCTTTCCCCACTGCTTCATTCTGTTTTTTTAATGCTGTTAGTCTGAAAAGCACACATGGTGTGGTTTATTTAATCAAAATCCTAACCATAAAACACATTTTGCTAAGATTTATATCTTGCCTATTTTTAGAGAAGGCTTGATGTAGTGTGTTTAGCTAAATCACATATAAAACAAGTCAGTGAAAAGAATATTTAGAAGCTTGAAAAACCATCAGAAGAAGAAAAGAGCTTGGGGTAAGTTAAATTGTCCGAGTTTAGCTCTGGATTTCTTGGGGAACAAAAAGGAAATAAGATGCGCTGTTGCTTCTGGTCTCACACCTGGGTCTGGTCTGGCTGGAAGGACTTCCAGGTGGACAGGACAAATGGAGACGGAGTCATTCCGTGGTAGCAACTGGTGGCACCAAAACTAGAGAAGCAGCGTCGTGAGGGCACGGCGAGAGCTCATACTCTGCAAGCCGCCAGAGCACTCTGAATGGGCTGCCCAAGCCAGGAGGCCCAGAGTAGGAGCTGGAGCACCAGCAAAACAAGGGAAGAGCGGCGTTCCTGGCAGTGCCCTCCTGGGCTGGCAGAGCAAGCAATAATTTGAAGACCCGGGATACAGAGGAGACAGATATATCTCTTCACCCCATAAAAGAAAGCTATGTTCATCTTTTATATAAAAGACATTTGAATCACACGGTAACTCTGTATTTTGTGTAAGTGGCACAGAAATGGGCTTCTCATGAATCCTTCTCCTAATACTCCTTTGCAGAAGACAGGACCCATGATTTTAAAAAGGCCGAACAAGAGCTAAATGAATTTGTGGAAATCAATAGCACGCCTGNCATAAAAGAAAGCTATGTTCATCTTTTATATAAAAGACATTTGAATCACACGGTAACTCTGTATTTTGTGTAAGTGGCACAGAAATGGGCTTCTCATGAATCCTTCTCCTAATACTCCTTTGCAGAAGACAGGACCCATGATTTTAAAAAGGCCGAACAAGAGCTAAATGAATTTGTGGAAATCAATAGCACGCCTGCAAACAACTGAGAAGTTAAGAAATATAATGAGAAAGATTTCAGTTCCAGTTACAAGTTTTTTTTTTTTTAAAAAGGGCATACTTGGGAATAATTTATATGAGAAATGTGTATGACCTCTCTAAAGAAAATCAGAAACTTAAAGAGCTCGAATACTTGGTTAATAGAAAGGTATACCATATTGGAAATTTAAATAGAATGTCAGTTCCTTGTAGATTTCATTTTTAGGTGAAAGACACACAAACAAAATTCCAAAAGAATATTTTCATGGGAAGAAAAGGAATATATTTTAAGGACTTCTCTGGTAGCTCAAACAGTAATGAATCTGGAGATTCATTCTCCAGATTCTGGATGCTGGAGACCCAGGTTCTATCCCTGGTTTGGGAAGATCCCCTGGAGAAGGGAAAGGCAACCCACTCCAGTATTCTTGCCTGGAGAATTCCACTGGGCAAAGGAGCCTGGCAGGCTACAAACCATGGGGTCACAAACTGCTGCTGCTGCTAAGTCGCTTCAGTTGTGTCCGACTCTGTGCAACCCCATAGACGGCAGCCCACCAGGGTCCCTTGTCCCTGGGATTCTCCAGACAAGAACACTGGAGTGGGTTGCCATTTCCTTCTCCAATGCGTGAAAGTGAAAAGTGAAAGTGAAGTCGCTCAGTCATGTCCGACTTCGCGACCCCATGGACTACCAGGCTTCTCCATCCATGGGATTTTCCAGGCAAGAGTACTGGAGTGGGTTGCCGTTGCTTTCTCCAATGGGGTCACAAAGAGTCGGGGTAAATATAGAATAATTTTCAAAAAGCAGCAGTAATATTAGAAAAGAGTCTTACATGATAATTTGAAATAGCGTGGTAATCTTTGGATAGCAGACAGATCGTTGGACTAGAATAAACACAGAAGATGTAGATACTATTACAGAGAAGAATTTAAATGATTTTTCACAAAGCCATCACCAACAGCGGAGAGAATACAATGGTACTAAGATAACTGCCTCTCAATTTGGCAGAGACTAACTATTTAGATCTTTATCTCACACATGTATCCCAATAAATTTCAAATGGATTAAATCTCTATATACAAAACTCAGGCCATTTTTTTTTAAAAAAAAAAGTAAAGTAAAATAAATATCTATCAAACTTCTGGGGGCAGTGCAACTTTCCAAACTTGGGAGTGATGAAAGACATCACAGGACTGAAATTTCACTGCACACGATTTTGAAACTTCTTCACACAAAAATATAACCAGGCAAAAGATACGTTGACTGAAAAAAACTATATACACAACAAGGATATATGCTTAGTAGCTCAGTCATGTCTGACTCTTTGCAAGCCCATGGACTGTAGTCCACCAGGCTCTTCTGTCCATAGGGACTCTCCAGGCAAGAATACTGGAGTGGGTTGCCATGTTCTCCTCCAGGCAACAAGGCCATAGACCGAGGTTACTCTATATATATATATATATATATATATATATTTTTTTTTTTTTTTTTTACTATGTTGTAATAGCATTTATGCACATTAGCAAGAAGACCATTATGACCACTGGGGATAAAAAATGAGCAGAGGACATCAATAGGAGAAATTGTTCCGAATCAGTGGTACCCAAAGAAATACAAACAACCGAAAAATGAACTAGCATTTGGTGGTGCTAGTGGTAAAGAACCTGCCTGCCAAGGCAGGAGATGTTAAGAGATGTGGATTTGATCCCTGGGGAGAGATGATCCCTTAGAGAAGGAAACAGCAACTCACTCCAGCATTCTTGCCTGGAGAATTCCATGCAAAGAGGAGCCTGGAGGGCTACAGTTTATTGGGCCACAAAGAGTCAGACGCAACTGAGCATACACATCGTTTTTCATTAAGTAAGTAAAATTTTAGGGGAAAAAAAAAAGATTACTACCCAGAGTTGGGGAAGGGAGACTAGTGGTATGGAAGGTATGCTCTGATCCCTCTGGTGGTGTTGGAAACGAAAAAAACTTGTTGGAAAAGCAGTTGGTGATATTTATCAAGAACTATAAAAACATGTGTGAACATTGACCAGTAATCCTAACAAAATTAACTTTATTTTGAACAGATCAAAATACTTATAGATTATTTACACTAAAGAGCTCTTTTGTTTGAAGCCACTAGTACATAATTAAAGTTGATGTACAAACATTTTAGATTTCAAGAAGAAAAATTCCTACTGCTGGAACTATTCTTCCCTATAGCTTGACATCTCTGCTCTCCATTATGAATACTTTTGCAGAGTATCCAGAGCCTGATGCTAAGTTAGAGTAACTAATGAGTCTCAGGGTAGTTTAGAGTTCTTTCTTCCCTTCTAGCAAGTATTTTTTGAGCACAATCTGTATCCACACACTGGGGGGACATAAATTCAGTTCAGTTCTGTTCAGTTCAGTTACTCACTTTTGTGTGACTCTTCGCGACTCCATGGACAGCAGCTCACCAGGCTTCCCTGTCCATCACCAACTTCCAAAGTTTACTCAAACTCAAGTTCATCACATTGGTGATGCCATCCAAACTATCTCATCCTCTGTCATCCCCTTCTCCTCCTGCCTTCAATCTTTCTCAGCATTAGAGTCTTTTCCAAGGAGTTAGTTCTTCGTATCAGGTGGCCAAAGTATTGGAGTTTCAGCGGTCTCCTTTAGGATGGACTGGTTGGATCACCTTGCAGCCCAAGGGACTCTGAAGAATCTTCTCCAACACCACAGTTAAAAAGCATCAGTTCTTCAGCACTCAGCTTTCTTTATAGTCCAACTCTCACATCCATACATGACTACTGGAAAAACCAGAGCTTTGACTAGATGGACCTTTGTTGTTAAGGTAATGTCTCTGGTTTTTAACATGCTGCTAGTTTGGCCATAGCTTTTCTTCCAAAGAGCAAGTGTCTTTTAATTTCATGGCTGCAGTCACCATCTGCAGTGATTTTGGAGTGCTCCAAAATAAAGTCTGTCACTGTTTCCACTGTTTCCCCATCTATTTCCCATGAAGTGATAGGACCAGATGCCATGATCTTCGTTTTCTGAATGTTGAGTTTTAAGCCAACTTTTTCACTCTCCTCTTTCACTTTCATCAAGAGGCTCTTTAGTTCTTCTTTGCTTTCTGCCCTAAGAGTGGTAGCATCTGCGTATCTGAGGTTATTGATATTTCTCCTGGCAATCTTGATTCCAGCCAGTGCTTCATCCAGCCCAGCATTTAGCATGATGTACTCTGCATATATGTTAAATAAGTAGGGTGAAAATATATAGCCTTGACGTACTCCTTTCCCGATTTGGATCAGTCTGTTGTTCCATGTCCAGTTCTAACTGTTGCTTCTTGACCTGCATACAGATTTCTTAGGAGGCAGGTCAGGTGGTCTGTTATTCCCATCTCTTTCAGAATTTTCCACAGTTTGTTGTGATCCACACAGTCAATGGCTTTGGCATAGTCAATAAAGCAGACGTAGATGTTTTTCTGGAACTCTCTTGCTTTTTCCATGACCCAGTGGATGTTGGCAATTTGATCTCTGGTTCCTCTGCCTTTTCTAAATCCAGCTTGAACACCTGGAAGTTCATGGTTCACGTACTGTTGAAGCCTGGCTTGGAGAATTTTGAGGATTACTTTGCTAGCATGTGAGATGAGTGCAATTGTGTGGTAGTTTCAGCATTCCTTGGCATTGCCTTTCTTAGCAATTGGAATGAAAATTGACCTTTACCAGTCCTGTGGCCACTGCAGAGTTTTCCAAATTTGCTGGCATATTGAGTGCAGCACTTTTACAGTATCATCATTTAGGATTTGAAATAGCTCAACTGGAGTTCCATCACCTCCATTAGCTTTGTTCATAGTGATGCTCTCTAAGGCCCACTTGACTTTGCATTCCAGGATGTCTGGCTCTAGGTGAGTGATCACACCATCGTGGTTTTCTGGGTCATGAGTATCTTTTTTGTACAGTTCTTCTGTGTATTCTTGCCACCTCTTCTTAATGTCTTCTGCTTCTGTTAAGTCCATGCCATTTCTGTCCTTTATTGCACTCATCTTTGCATGAAATATTCCGTTGGTATCTCTAATTTTCTTGAAGAGATCTTTAGTCTTTCCCATTCCATTCGTAAGACTCAATTTGTGCCCACTCAGGAAGTTTGGAGGCTGGTAGACGAGTGTATGTCATTTTAGAAGCATTCAGGAAAAAATTCCAAAATAGAAAAGAAATAAAATCACTATGAGAAGCCACCAAATGCTTTACACCACTTCTATTTTGAGCTATCTATTGCACACACATCACACCATCTTCAGCACAGATTTCTAAAATGATATACAGTACTGGTCTCATGTTTCTTCACTGGTAAATGAAAAAGCAACAAACTGAGTAGCAATAAGCACCCTGAGGTGACTCTCTTGTTAGATGCTCAGAAGTGGTGGACAAAAGGCCACCACACACACAGACCACACACACTGACAGCCCGGGGAGACACCAGGGATGATGCAGAGATACAGAACTACTCCTCTCCCTCTGGGATTCGCTGTGTGGTATCTATTCTGACCTGAGCAGGGATGTGTTTGGTGTTCTGACACATGAATCCGCAATGCATGAGAACCAGGATCTACAAATACACATTCATAGCCTTGCCAGGTCTGGCCCAGAGTAAAAGGGCTTCTCGTGGTAATTGTTTCTTCATTCCCTACTTGGAAGTTTGCTAAACTTCTTTCTTTGGTAAGGAGCTTTTACCCATGTATTTGTGTACATTTTATGTATAAAAAGGTGTCTAGTATACAATGTGTGCTCATGTTTAGTCACTCAGCTGTGTCTGATTCTTTGTGACTCAATGGACTGTAGCCCACCAGGCTTCTATGTCCATGGAATTTTCCAGGCAAGAATACTGGAGTGAGTTGCCATTTCCTTCTCCACTATATAGTAAGCTCTTAAAAACAAAGTTGGTTGCATGTTAATCTGGGCAGGCTGCATTGAAAGAGGTGACTATCAAGATGTTCTTTAAGGAAAGAAGGTTATGTGTAAGGCTATTTTATAAAATAGATTTTTGCCATAAGCTTAATGCTTCAACTTAGTGTTCATTTCTGATGCTGTTTCTTTGAACCACTGCATACTTGGTATATATTGATTTTATTTTTGCTCCTAGAGATTTAAGCAGTGAATAGAGGTTAATTTGTTATCTGGTCCATTGACTTTTCTCCTAAGAGAATGAGTTTCATTTTCATCATTTCTGACTATCAGTTGCTACTAACACTTAAATGGATTCTCCCAGCTAACTTCTTTTCATGTCTAATATACTTTCTTTTTTTAATATAATTTTTCGGCCACACCACACAACATATGAGGGGGAATCTTAGTTCCCCAGCAGGGATCAAACCTGTGCCCTCTGCAGCAGAAGTAGGGAGTCTTAACTATTGGATCTCTAGGGAAGTCCCTAATATATTTTCTGAGTCATGCAATATTCCTGTGGTTATTGCAGGATTGGGTCATGATAGTTTGCTCCCATACCTCATTCTTATTTCTAAACTCCCTAGAGTGTTGCAGATCAAATGAGAGATTTCCAGGGAAATGCTTAATAAGTAGTAGCCTCTATTTTTTGACCAGGCTCTGAGCAAGTTGAGAAATAAAATAATGAGTAAAGATAGAAGCCAGAATGTCAATGTGATTCATAATAGGAGCTAGATTGGAGGGTCCAGTTTAGAGTATTAACCAAATGGGCCTGTTGACTGCATTAGGCAAATTTAAGTACTAAATTTCAGGCAGAAATGAACCAGAAAACCTTCCTAACTTCCACCTGCCCACCCACCTCCCACTTACCTCCTAGAATTGCAGAGCAGAGTAGATCTTTTCTCTGGGAAAGCAAGCTCCTTCACAAAGAGAATTAGAGAAGAATTTTTCCTCAATCTACCAATCAAGTAAATTACTACCTTCCAAGGCTGGAGAGAGGGAAGGGAAAGAGGTCAGGAGTTGAACTGATGGACTGTCCTTCATGGGAAGGAAACATCAGGAGATAAGAAAAAGGGTTGCCCACTAATGAGATGCATATTGAGAGGCAATAATAAAAAATGAGAAGAGCAAGGAAGTGGAAATAAAAATATTTGGCATTCATCTTGATTTTGCCATATTTTCTAGCCATAAAAACTTCAATAATAGCATCTTCCTGAGTCTCATCTTTCTCATCTGTAAAATGGAGATAGTATCTGTTTTTCTTACCCTCCAAAGTTTTTACAAGATGGCACAAATTAATATAACCTAAAAACTCTTAAGCATGAGGATATGACATTGGCAGATAACAACCTACACAAAGTCCTGATAGAAAATGATAGGATCAAGAGCTTGATCTCTTAGTGGATGGTTTTGGGTTTTTCCTTTCAGCTCTTAAGCCGAAAGTGGCTGATGTTATACTTGTTTCTTAAAAGCCTTCCAAACAAATAGGAAATTTTATAATCAAAGAAATGGAAATATAGCAATCCCCAAAGGACTTTTATTTACATTTAAAATATTTAAAGAGATAAAGGATGGAAGTTATAATCAAGAACAAAGAATTGTGAAAAACTACCAATTAAAAATTATGGAAAATAAGAAGGTAATCATTGATATGAGAAAGATATTTACTGTTGACTAGATTTAGTTAAAGAATCAGTGATTGAAAGGGAGGACTTGATTCAAAATAAAACACAGAGATGAAATGAGAAAAAAAATGTGAAAATGAAACTGAGATATGAAAGACAGATTATAATGCTCTGATGTAATTTTTCAGAATAAAAAAGTGTATCAAAGGTATATTAAAAGGTATATCAAGCAGGACAACTTTTTAAACAATCCACTGTTTAACTTGTAGAAGCAAAACTGCAGAACAGCAAGAAAAATTTCTTGAAAGCCAGCAGAGAGAAACTAAAAAGAATGACAATCAGACAGATGCAAAATTTCTAATTTGCAAAATGACACTGGAAAAAATGGAGTTATATCCCCACAGTGCCAAGGAAAAGCAATACTGAATCTGGAATTCTATACCCATGTAAAATAATATACAACTTAATTGAATTTTGTATTGTGTGAAAGTATTCCTTATTCCTCCAGTTGAGTATAATTTTAAAAGAAAGCAAGAGAGAAAATGAAATAGATATTTTCAGGCAAAGACGAAAATAGTGTGTTATCCAGAAATCTTCCCTGAAAAAACTACTACAGGAAGAAGAAAAAGAAATCTATGAGAAAGCTGAAGGGTTCAATTATTGACTATAAAAGAGAAATAATGATGGTCTACAAAAATAGAAATAATTATCTTTTCTTATTTAAAGACAACATAGACCTAAAATTCTAGGTAATAACATAAAAGATGGTGATGAGTGAGATTAAGAGGGAAGATAAACATGCCAAGTTCCTTGTTTTCTTTGAGAGATGTATTTTACATATGTGTTAAAAGTGTGTTTTAACATGTGTGTTAAAAGTTTTAATGTAATCCTTAAAAGAATAGAAGTAGAATATTTGAAAATCGGTGAAAAGAAGGTAGCATTGGGGAACAGAACAGAAGTCAGTAAAGAAGGGGGAAAAAAGAGAAAGTATGAAGGTAGAAACTCAATGTAAAGAAGCAGAGATAGTCCAAATTATATCAGTAATCACAATAAATGTAGCCAGATTAAATTCATATAATAGAGACTTCTAGCTTGAATGGAACACACAAAATGAGGCCTTTTCATGTGACACACCAAAGTGGGATCATCCCATTTCTTCTGAGCTAGGTGTGCATATGTGTGCATCTGTATTGTATATGTGTTTTGCAAGGTGGTGGTGGTAGTGAAGGGGGTAATTCAGTTTATATGCTCTTTGCAAAAGATTTTGGTGGCACATACAAGTTTTTGTTGGGCTCAGTAGCACAATTTTTACTTTTGCATACATTCTTTTACAAGGTGTAATTCAATGAATTAAAAATTTGGGGGGAATTCCATGGTAGTCCAAAGGCTAAGACTTCCAGTGCTTGGGGCCCAGATTCACTCCTGATTTGGGAACTGGTCCACATGTCACAACTAAGACCTGACATGGCCATATAAATAAAGAAATACTAAAGTTTTTTCATTAAAAGTTCTTCACCTGAAACGTGCAAAATACTAATAAAAAGCAGATCGTAGATATTGAAAAGGGTGGTATCAATGAGAATGATTAAGAGACAACCCAAAATATCAGCTGGTTTATTCACTGTATAAGAAATAGGTCAACGTTACCATTTTATTCTAAATGCAGCCATTAAAATCTCAGAGAGAGAAAATTTCACACATCACTGATTATTCTTTTGACAATTTTAGCCAGAAGCTCTTCCTTCTTTCCTGGGGCCTGTATAAATCAATTGTAACAAACTGTGCAATTATCATTCTCGCAACTGACTGCTTGTGGCAGATTTAAATTCCATTTTGCAAGCGAGCCAAAAACCTCCTTTGCCTCCTAAGCTCAAAAGCCAGAAAGCAGCTGAAAGATGGTCATTGCTTTGTTCTTGAAGGGAGCTAATTACAGACTTGTCTGCCTGCCTGGGATGGGCTCTCGCAGCCAGCGTGTAAACAGGGACAATTAGAGCTCATTTCAAGCAGACATTATTTCTAAAAAAGGCAGCAGAAACTTCAGATTTTAATTACTCTCATAGGAATTATGATATTAAACAGAACCTGACCATTTTTTTTCTCCTCTCAATTCAGTTCAACAAACATGACAGTTCTCTGTCACAAGAATGTTCTAATTTTATCATTTCTACAGATGGTTTAGTAGGAACGTGAAGTTTAGTCCTCCCTTCTTTCCTCACTAGATTTATTTTAATCCTACATCACAGTCAAGTTTTTAAAAATTTGCATAGTATTGAAATATTGATGTGTTATTTTCCTACATCTTCTTAGAATCATTTTTACATTTAAAAATATTCAACTAATCAATCATTTATTAAATCCTACACAGATTTTTCAAGTATTTCACTTCATGCTTTGGAAACATTTTCTTGCTTAGACCTCCTATCTACGTTAGGAGTGTTACTCTCGATTTATAGTTGAGGACACAGAGGAGTGGTTACTTGACCAAGGTCACACAGCCAGTGAGCAGTGGGCCTGGGATTTAAGTCTAGCCAATTTCAAGAGTGCTTTGCTGTAGCAGAATTTCAAAAGCAGTGCAAAATAGAGTAGCTCCCATCAATGAACTCGGCAAGGAAAACAGGAGACGTTATGAGGGCTTCCCTGGTGGCTCAGCTGCTAAAGAACCTGCCTGCAATGCAGGAGACCTGCGTTCTATCCCTGGGTTGAGAAGATTCCCTGGAGAAGGAAATGGCTACCCACTCCATTATTCTTGCCTAGAGGACTCCATGGACAGAGGAGCCTGGCGGGCTACAGTCCATGGGGTCACAAAGAGTCGGACACAACTGAGCAACTAACACTTAGGAACCACAGTAGGAATGTTGGCTGAGTGTGTGTGTGTGTGTGTGTGTGTGTGTGTGTGTGTGTGTGTCTTTCTAGTGGAAGGAGCCTTGCAGTCTTGGAGATTGCAAGTTATCCTGGTGCAAGGTCAAGGGTGCAAGGTTATGGGGATCAGGACAGGGAGGGGATCATACTGAGAGCGGTCTTGGCAGTTTTTAGGTTATGGTCCAAGATCAAATGAATGACCTTTCTCCAAGATCTGTTAGGCTTGTGGAGAGATGACTGCTTTGAGATGCTCCTTCTTTCTCTCATTTATTTTTGTTCTGTGTCTGTGTTCTGAGCCTGATCTCATTGCTATATCTCACTGACTTTCCCTTTCTCCCTGTTCCACAAGTATTTATTATCTGCATCACACAAGTCAGTGGTTTGTTAGGTACTGTTTTAGATTCTGTTTCTGTTTTTCTGGAATCATACAACTCGGCTCAGATAGAAACACCTGATTCCTCTGAATGACTCTTTTGGCGGGAAAAACAAAAACAGGAGCAACAATATTCTCTGACCCACAAAACCCCTCTGTGGGAGAAAAAAAGTTATCATTTTGTTATTGTTCATTAAAATATAATGAGTCTTTCTTTTTCACATCCAGACCTAGAATTTTGTGTAGTGTATAGACTTGAGATTTAAAAATCAACTGGGATACAAGGAGGGGTGGGCAGGGCCTAAAGAAAAAGATAGAGGCAGGGGAACTATTTTTATAATTTGTGATCTCAGTCTCTCTGCCTCTCTCTCTTTTCCTTGGAAGGACAAGGTCACAGGTCAAGTTCCCCTGGAGAAAGACTGACATGAAGATGTGCTTACATCCATCTACCAGGGAGCATCCTCAGGGCAACAACACCTGGAAGGGAGGCGAAGGAGGGAAGACTGGGCACAAGAAGGTGGCCGGTGATGCTATCACAACAGACACCTCAGCTGACCCTATGGGGAGCTCTGGAGCCTGGATGGCCCTTTATAAGGGACCTGAACTGAGGAACGAGGAAACGAGCCTTTACATCCATGTATCAAGCAGTCACTGCTTGCAGGCTGCCCCCAGAAGTGAAGTGGATCCATTCAAACAAAGGCAGTTGGGGATCAAGGAGGTTCAAGACTCGGGTGAGAAGAAGGTGATGAGCCTGCCAGCGCTCCAGGTCGCTGCAGGAGCGAGTGCTTCAGTCCTGAAGCTGGAGACGCACCGGCTGACACGCCACAGCATTCATTACAGGAGCTTTCTTGTTTTGCTTCTTAATTATGAAATGTTTCAGATATACGAATGGAGGATAAAATAACAAATAACCACATACATGCCCATACTCCAGTTTACAAAACAGAACATTACAAATTCAGCTAAATTATACCCAGTGCACCTTTATCCAATTTCATTTCCTTATCTTCCTGAAGTAACCCCCAATCTCTTTTTAAATATTTATTTATTTGGCTGTTCCAGGTCTTAGTTGGGTTTTTTATTGTGGCATGAGAGATCTAGCTCCCGGACCAGGCATCGAACTGGGCCCCCTGCACTGGGAGTGCGGTCTTAGCCACTAGACAGCCAGGAACATGCCTATAACCTTCACTCTGAGCCTGATGTTTCTCTTCTTCAGGTAAGACAACCAATTGTTTTGTTGTGCCTGGAAATGGAGGGTTTTCAGGATATAGAAATTTCAGTGGTAAAACAGTTCTAGGCAAACACAGATGGTTGGTCACTCTGTCAGGTATATTTTATACTTCTACTACATTTATATCGATTCACAAATAATATAGTCTATGTTTAAACTTCATGCAAAGATGATCCTTATGTGTTATATTCTACACCTTGCTTTTTTCACTTGATATAACATTTGTGAGATTGAGTCATATAAGTAATTATATTAATATAATTAATATTATATATTAATATAATAAATATTACAATAATTAATATCAAGTTCACTCATGTCACAAGCTCTTCCCTGGTGGCTCAGACGGTAAAGCATCTGCCTACAATGCGGGAGACCTGGCTTCAGTCCCTGGGTCAGGAAGATATCCTGGAGAAGGAAATGGCAACCCACTCCAGTATTCTTGCCTGGAAAATCCCAGGACGGAGGAACCTGGTGGGTTACAGTCCATGGGGTCACAAAGAGTCAGACACGGCTGAGCGACTTCACTTTCACTTTCACATGTCACAGCTCCAGAAGATTCCACCACAGGGATACGACCACAATTAATTTACTCATTCTGCTACTGATGGGGCATTTTGGTTGTTTCCAACTGTTCATTTCAAACTGTACTGCCATTAGCACTGCTGTTTTTGTCCCCCGGCACATGTCTGAGAGTTTTCTGTGTAGGAGTAGATTTACTGGACTATTTTGCACACCCATCTTCACTTTTACTGCTGCTGCTGCTGCTGCTAAGTTGCTTCAGTTGTGTCCGACTCTGTGTGACCCTATAGACGGCAGCCCACCAGGCTCCCCCATCCCTGGGATTCTCCAGGCAAGAACACTGGAGTGGGTTGCCATTTCCTTCTCCAATGCATGAAAGTGAAAAGTGAAAGTGAAGTCGCTCAGTCGTGTCTGACTCTCAGCGACCCCATGGACTGTTACTAGATAACGGGAAAAGTGTCCTCCAACATGACTGGACTAATTTCCCCCTCAATTAAGCTGTGTTTGAGGATGCCTTTTGCTCCTCTGAAGAAAGTGAAATAGTCTTTCACCTTTACCAAAGTTTGGTATTATCAGACTTTGGAAATGCTGAAATCTAAGGGATACGAAATTCTGGTTTCTTTTTAAAATAAAAGTCTGTTTGTACTGTTCCCTATCTGTCTGTACTGTTAAAAGGTAAATATTCATCGGATTTTGGTTCTGATGATGACTTTGTTCTCTTTGTGGACTCCAAGTGTAACGACTTTTTGAATACACAGAAACCATCATGATACTTGTCATAGAGCAATCACTCAGTATATGCTTCTTGACTTAATGAATGATCAAATCCATCAAGTGTTCTGTTTCTAGAAAATGTTTTCTTTCTTAAATATTTATGGAGCATCAAATAGTCATTCATTCATTCATTATCAGGTACCTGTCATGTTTCAGGCACTCTTCCAAGGGGGCGGATATAGCAGTGAAATAGACAAAATCCCTGCCCTAGTGAGGCTCACCTTCTTGTCTTATGTCCTCGGCCCAGACTACAGGAGACAAAGACACAGCAGATCAGTGAGGCACGAAGCGCTCCAAGAAGGCCGTGTGAGGGAGATTAGGCCAGGCTAGCCTAGTACCTGAGGATGGTGCACCTCAGGTATTCAGACGGAAGATGCGAGGGCACTGAGATGGACGCGAAAGGGATGTGTGTGTAGCAGTGAAAAAGGAGTGTTCAGGTGAGTAGAAGGATTTAACATTGGAACCAGAGAGTAGGCCCAACAAAGGACCTTGGAAGGAAGCTCAGAAATTCACATTTTCAGAGTAAAACACACTAGAAGTTTTGTAACAAGGAAGCAACATGACAAAAGTTCTATTCAATGAAGAGAGATCGGGTTGTCGTCTGCAAAACTTTTTTAGTGTGAAAAGTCTGGAGCCTGGGGGTTGTATAGGGCTGCTGCAAAAACCCAGAAGCCTGGGATTCCCCTAGACTCCCCGCTTCCTCCTTCCATCACACATACCCACATGCCTGCATCCAAAGTTCCAGTGAGTGGCCAGGTTGCATCCATCTTTTCTCTGTAGTGGCTCCAGGAGTCACAATGTTGGTGGATGGTTTTCCTAAAAGGCAAACCTGATCGTGTCACCTCTCTGTTTCACATCCACCAGCTGCCTCCATGCGCCTCACAATGAAACCCGAATTCTGAAACAGGGTTCACAGCCTTCATGTGGCTTGGCTTTGCCCACCTGTTCCCACACCTTCAGAGCCCTAAATTCCAAACTGTGAACGATGTTTCACATTTCCATACCTCAGCATCCTGTCATTTCTACTCAAAATGTGTTTCCCTGAAAGTCTGGGAACTCCTGTGCTTCTCTCAAGGTCCAGCCACTGCATTAGCTCTTAGAGAAGCCTTCTCCGGACACTTGGAAAGCTCACCACTCATTCCCAGTGAACACCTTCATACTCGCATCACATCCTGTCTGCAGGTCTGCTCACCAATTTGTCTTCCTGCTAAAGAGAGAGCTTTTTGAGAGCACAGTCTGTGTTAAACCATGGGCATAAACAGTACTTCCCTTAGGATCAAGCCATATCTATTTTCTTTACCATTACTCAAAACTGCGCACATATGGGCAATTAATAAATCTTGCTGAAATCATGGAAGCTAGAAAGTACTTAATAAATGAATGAGTGAACGAATGGGTTTTAAGTGTAAAGTCATGGCAGGGGTGTTGAGGTTGAACTAAATTTTCTAACCACCTAGGGATTCATATTTTTTTGACTCACTGCCTGTTGATTAAAATTTGTAAAGCTAACCACATGTAGGAACCCAGTTTATATAATATTTAGTGTCCCTTATGTGATGTGCCTAACATTCTATAGCTCACAGTCAGACCTTTAGTTGGGGCATCTCTGTTGTTGAAGATGATATACTTATTAAATAACAAGTATCTTCAATTTGTGATTAAAGAAATGAAGGTATCAAGGGGCTTAATCACTAGCTCAGTCTCTCTCCACAAAAGATGCAAAATCTCCTAGTTGATTGCCCTCACCCAGAGACATTTTCCTTCTTAGTAGACGTATCTCTTTTGTGTACATTCCATCAATATCATTTGCAAGCGAGGTCAAGCTGTTTAACTTCAGATAAAGCCAGCTCGAGCACATAACCTTGAGATGTAAAATCACAAAATGAGTACAAAGTGAACACTCATTTAGTGTACTTTCTGGAAACCACAGATCTTTCAGATTACAGGTCGTTACATGGGGTGTTCTCGTGCAACTTCAAAAGGGAGTGGAAATGTTAGAAGAGCCCAGCAAACGATTCATGTTGGCCTGCCCTAAAGCCCTGACTCAGAGCCCAGCTCATGGTAGGTCCTCACCTGAAGGGATGAATGAATGTTCGTTCCTATTTTTTGTTGTCATGCTCTCATCTATGGCTGCTTTTGACAGTCACTGTAAGATTCATTATGTTGTTGTGTGTAGCAGTAGTTATTCCTGTTGTGCTATGTGATTTTTAAGAAAACACTACAGTTTATTAATCCACTTGTTAAAAAGTTATCCGTCTCTCCTCCATTGAATTTCTTTAGCACTTTGGTCAAAAACTTATGGAGTGTGTTTGTGTGGATCTATTTCTAAACTCTCTGTTCCATTTCATTGATCTACCATTACACTTTTTAAAACTCATATTTTCCACAAATATTTATTGAGCATCTGTTAGGTACTAAATACTTTGTTAGGTACTGCAAAGAGTGAAGACATTTTTTTTTTCTTTTTTTAGATTCCATATATGAAATCAGATGGCACTTGCCTGCCTTCTTTTCCTTATCATGATGTCCTCAAGGTCCATCCATATTGTTGCAAATGGCAAGATTTTCCTCCATTTTATGGCTTAATAATTCCCGTTATACATATTAGATATATATAATTATACACACACACACACACGGCACTTTCTTTATACATTCATCCATTGATGGGCACTTAGGTTGCTTCCATTTATTGGCTATTATAGATAATCTGCCATGAGAATTGGGGTGCATATATAGTTTCAAATCAGTGCTTTCATTTTCTTCAGTTATATACCCAGAAACAGAATTGTTGGATCCTATGGTAACTCTATTTTCAAGTTTTTGAGCAACTTCCAAACTGTTTTCCATAGTGGCTACACCAGTTTACATTCTCATGAACCATGTACAAGAGTTCCCTTTTCTTCACTTCCTGGCCGATACTTATTTTTTGTCTTTTTTATAAAAGCCATTCTAACAGGTATGAGGTGATATCTCATGATCTTGATTTGCATTTTGCTGATGATTATTGATGTTGAGCATCTTCTCATGTGTCTGCTGGCTATCTGCATGTTGGATTGTTTGGTTTTTCGCTGCTAAGTTGTATGAGTTCTTAATATATTTTGACTGATAACCCTTTATCAAATATATGATTTGCAAATATCTCCTCCTATTCAATAGACTGCCTTTTTGTTTTAATGGCTTCCTTTCCTATGCAGTTTTCAGTTTGGTGTTGTCTCACTTGTTTATTTTTTTGTTGCTTTTGATTTCCTAATTTCTGTTATCAGTATCAAAGATGGCAACTATACAAACATTAGTAGAAAAGAAAGCAACTCTCTATTATGTTTGTAACTTTCATTCTTGAGAATTATTTCACTTTGTATTTTGATTTTGCTTGAAGCAAGTCCAAGCATTTCCTTCCTCTCTCTGACATCTTTATAGCTATAAATTAATTACCTTATCTCTTACTTTTCCTTCGGTAATTTTCCTTGTGCTTCCTGAACGAAGACCAAATTCCTGAGCCAAGCCATCAGACTCTATGTAGTGTGGACCCTTTTTCTGCTGTTCCTCTGCAAGTACCTTACACTGCAGTCCAAGGGGACCCTCTGCTATTTCCACACATGTTCCAGGATTTGCTACTTCCACTCACACAGACGCCTCCAGCTGGAACACTGTTTTTTGCTGGCTGCAGCATGGGTGGCAGGATTCAGAGCTTCAGCGGTGGCATAAGACAGGCTCCAGCACTTACTGCTGTGTCTCTGAATGAGGTGCTTGTGCTGGTGGTTCACCTGTTTGCTCTCAGACCTGCCTCTTTCCTTTCTCCTTCTGGCTGCGTTCCCCAGACTCTGGGGTGAGCCAACGGAAGGCAGCAGTGGTGGGCCACCAGAAGACAGGGGGAGCGGGAGTCAGAACGTTCCTCCTCCTCTCGGGCAGCATCTCTGGTGGCAGCTGCCTCTCCTCCTTGGCTTTAGCTCCCACCAGACAGACCTGCTGCGGTTTTAGCTTCCTGAGGTGTAAAGAGAGGCAAGGAGTCCCGAGGGTCTTTGCTGAGCCCTGTTATTCCTAACGCAGTACGACATGCCCTCTGCATGTCTCATTTATGTGAGCCAATACACTCTCTTTTAAAACTTATGCCACTTTGGCTTGACGTTTTCCACCATTTTAGCAACAAAGAGTCCTTATTAATTTAATCTCTCAATTAATTTAGTTTCTCACTCATAGAGCAGGTAAAGGAAACACTATTCTTAAATCACTGTAATGCCATTTGATGTAGAAGACAGAAGAGAGGGTGACTCCCATCAGGACTGTGGGGGGTACAGCCAGGATATTTGGCCTTTACTCAGATTGGAACGGAAGCCTAGGAAGGTGCTTGAGCAATTGTGTGTCAGGATTCAAGTGGAGCTATAGGCAGATGCCTATAGGCTCAGTGCAGGCCTGCAGGGCCTCTGCACAACTCCAGGGGGTGCCATTGACCTAGAATACATCATGAATGGTGCTCCTAGAGCTATACAATGTGCAGCCTTGAGCCAGCAGAGAGGCCGAAAGTGTGATCAAAGAGTTATTGGGAGCCTATTGTCTGCCAGGAGAGGTGAGAAGGCTGTGCACTTGGGTAGCAGCACAGGTAAGGGGATGGATTTGAGGCACATCCTAAAATTGCTTGAAAGTTTCAATATGAGAAGAGGAAGGGATGTCAACAAAACATGGGAGCTGGAGGAAGAGCAGATTTGGTAGAGATGGGAATTTTCTTCTGAGGTAAGAGAGTTTGAGGTAGTGATGGGAGAAGGCCCATTACTACTGACAGTGGAAGTAGGACTCAGGAAAACTGGGCTGAAAAATAGAGATCTGAAGTCATGCACACAGAAGTGGAAGGAAGAAAGGAAATATTTTTTTGCTAGAAAAGGACCAAGGAATGGTCCTTAGGGAGCAGCTACATGGAAAGGGCAGCATGGAGCACAAGTCAGAACACAAGAGTGAAGGATCAGAGAACTGTGAGAAAAATCAGTCGCATCAGGAAGATCAAGGGAGGAGTTTCAAAAAGCAGGGGCCGGCCACTCCCACTCCCCTTTCCCCTGACACGGTAAGTGCTGAAGAGTTATAAGGATGGAGCTTCCATCAGCCTGGGTCCCCAAGCATCTAAGATGAGCAGAGCCCTCGATGGCCCTGATGGACATCCAGCATGACTGAGAAGTAACCTTTTGTTGCTACAAGCCATGAAGAGTGCTTTTCCACGGCAAAGCCCAGCCCATCCTGACCAACACGTGGTGGCCACTTGGGGATGAGGGAGAAAAAGAAGAAGTGTGGTCAGACTTGAGCCTGTCTGTAGGATTAGCGGGGAAATGCTGGGGAAACAAGAGAAACTGGATGTAAGAGAGGGCACACTTGGCTAGCTGTGGCTCTGAGGGAGGCTGTGTGACTCCTGTGCACACCAGCACACCACAGGTCTGACACATGAACACGTGGCCAAGACCCCTAATTAAGAGACACTTGTGACAGTTTGTGACCAGCCCATGCTTCTCTGCCCAGTGAACCACTTCTGGAGAAAGCTAAAGAGTTGAAAACCAAGTATATGTCTGAGATGATGAAGTGTCAGGCCTCAACACAGAGGAATGGAAGAAATATCTCAGTACCTCAGTTTTCTCGTCTATAAAGTAAGGATAGTCATAGAATCTATCTTATAGAGTTGTAAACATTAAATAAGTTACTACATGGAAAGCATTTAGAACAGTATCTGGCACAAAGTGGAGCTCTATATAAGTGTGATTTCACAGCCTCTTCAGGTTTTTAGGATAAAGCTCTAAAGATGGTGGTGAAATCTACTAATAGCTTCTTTTTTTTCTCCTGTAGTCACTTAAATGACAAGGAAGAATTGTAAGAAACAGCAAAGTTCTGCTCTCCAAGGAGGCAAATAAACAGCAGTGAATATATTTGGCATCTCTACTAGCTTCAAAGCTAGTGTTATTAAATAAAAATCAATCTTAATTTATCTTATACAGCTGTGCCATTTCATCTAAAGGAAATTCTTAGGGAAAACAATCAAAGACTCGGTACAGGTAAAAGCCCTTGAACACTTTCAAGGATTCACTGAAAGTCATTTGGGGACAGAATTTTCAGGGACAGAAACGATTCTGGCTGATAAAATGCATTCTGGGCACCTCAGACGGTGTCTATAAAACATCAAAACCATCAAAAGAAAAAATCAACCAATCTTGGTTGTTTTTAACATGATTCCCAAGTACTGGTTTGCCTATTTATTTTTTTTAACAAACTGATTAAATCAGTTGCTTGTTTTGATGCTGTAGTGTAAGAGTTGGAGTGTCTTCTCTAGAAATTGGGAAGCAAGGGTCTAGAACATTATCTCTCCCTCTCAGAAAAGGGCTTTGGAAGACCCCACAGTGGGCTGGACACACATCAGTTTTCCCAAATTGGCCCACTGTTCAAATCAGGGGTAAAATAAAAATTGCTGATTTGAACATTACTTACACTCATCCTCAGTAACATACATATATCTGTACATTTCTAGCCATCAAGTATGGGTTTAGATTTGGGAGGACTACATCTACCATCATATTGGACTCAATGATCTTGAAAGAAAAGGTCAATGCTAGAAATTAAAGGCTCTCTGATGCAAAGAGACCTCCCTTGGGACCTCAGACCAAATCCAACCTAACTCTGGGGTTGTTTACCAAGAGGACTGGACAAATCAGTCATGCCCAGCCTTTTAAGGAAAACTGGTTCTAAGACAAGTGAACCAAGCTGTCCTTACATCATGGTAGCCAGGCTCTAGACCACATGACCTATCTGATCACCAGGTGGGTGGATCAAGGGGGATGGGTATATGGAGGGCAGTAAGTTCACTGGTTGACCTGTGCAGTGGCCTGGAGCAAAAAATCTGCACAGAAACAATGGTAATTAACTAAGCCAATCAGATTCTCACTGGGACTCCGAACTGGTAAATGGTATCAGGCGGTTTGTTGGTTGGCTGGATAATTTTGGAGAAGATGCAAGAAATCACCCAAAGAGATGCTGAAACCTGGAGGCTGGTTAGAGTATTTTCCTGGCAGAGCACCAGAGTGAAGAGGGGAAACTCAGGCTGCAGAAGGGAGATGAGGTTACCTGACTCTAGAGCTCCTTGTGCTTCTGGGCAACTCCAGTTCCAATTTCTGTGAGGCTCACTGCACAGATACTTCTGGGTTGCTGCCAGATTCCTATTGTCCTCTAGATTCTGTGTATCCATAAAGCCCAGTACTAAAGAAGACCAAAGTGAATCTGTTTCATGCAGACAAAAGTGCTGACCTAACACAGCAGGTCTCCTTGGGGCACCTATGGGTCCCTTTGGGCTGCAGGACAGCCAAGAAGATGCCACAGAGGCCCAGAAGTTGCTGTTCTGTGAGTCATAGCCATCCACTTTACAGGACAAGTTTCCTGTTATCTGCTGGGGCAGCCGGAGGTGGTACTGAGATGTCAAATTACTGAAAGCATCTGCTCAAAGCTGTGTTCCTCTGACCTAACTGAGGTGGCTGGTGAGAGACCAGCCTTCTATAGGCAGCTAGTTCAAGATCCTGCCTCTGTCCATGGCAGGGCGACTTGTTAAAGTCAAGGTGGAGTCTCTGGAGGGGGAATGGTGAGAATCAATCCCCACTGTCACAGGAAACATCCTATGGAGTTAGAAGAACATCTTTGAGCATTAAGAGATGTGTGCTTCTTAATTTCTAAGTAGTGGCTTATGCAGAGAAAGCTCAAATTTCTGTTTCCAATGCCTTGTTTAAGATATGATCCTCTCTGCTCCATTTTCTGAGTAACAATTGGTGATGAATGACTCTTGTTCTTGAGGCTCAGATACAAATAACAGGGTTTTTTTCTGTTTGTTTTCTATGGGCTCCTGATCTGAAGCAATATGAGAAAAGGCAGGCTATTCTCACCAAAGTATCTTACCCCAAAAAGAAGAGTGGGCTACAGTCAAGAAGATCATATTTTGTTGTTGTTAATCACCTGAACAAAGACTGTCATATCCTGGAGAGCAGGGACTGGTCTTACCATGGTATCTCTAGCACCAAGCTTGGTGACTGTCACAGAGGCACTCAGAACTGTTTGCTAAATGAGCAAATTAATGAAGTTTTACTGCCTTGTGGTCCAGTAGATTGCTCTGGAACCAATTATCCATACAGGTAATACAAGGAGTGTGCTGGGCTGGGCTCGGCGTTTACGATACATCGAAGGGAGCAGCGATCAGGGTGACTCACATAGCCCCCTAGACCACTGCCTTGCATTCACCCTGTTGCTCCCAGGTAGTATGAATTCAGTAACTAATGGGCTCTACTAACAAACTCCCCACGGCTTGAGTTTCCTCATCTGTTCAGTGTGAGGACAGAATTAGGTAGTAGCAGGACTCTTGCCAACCTTAGTCTATATATGATGCTCTGAGTAAATTTTCACAACCCTGAAAATAAATGTTTTAAAACAAAAACCTGTATAGACAGTTGAGAAGTTTCTAAAATTTTTATTCTATAAAAATGCAGCATTCTCTGGAACTAATGTAACCTATATGCAGAGTACATCATGAGAAACACTGGGCTGGAGGAAGCACAAGCTGGAATCATGACTGGTGGGAGAAATATCAATAACCTCAGATATGCAGATGACACCATCCTTATGGCAGAACTGAAGAACTACTAAAGAGCCTCTTGATGAAAGTGAAAGAGGAGCATGAAAAAGTTGGCTTAAAGCTCAACATTCAGAAAATGAAGATCATGGTATCTAGTCCCATCACTTTATGGCAAATACATGGGGAAACGCTGGAAATAGTGGCTGACTTTATTTTTCTGGGCTCCAAAATCACTGCAGATGGTGACTGCAGCCGTGGAATTTAAAAAACGCTTACTCCTTGGAAGGATATTTATGACCAACCTAGATAGCATATTAAAAACCAGAGACATTACTTTGCCAACAAAGGTCCATCTAATCAAGGCTATGGTTTTTCCCGTGGTCATGTATGGATGTGAGAGTTGCACTATAAAGAAAGCTGAGAGCCAAAGAATTGATTCTTTTGAACTGTGGTGTTAGAGAAGACTCTTGAGAGTCCCTTGGGACTGCAAGGAGATCCAACCAGTCCGTCCTAAAGGAGATCAGTCCTAAGTGTTCATTGGAAGGACTGATGTTGAAGCTGAAACTCCAATACTGATTTGAAGAACTGACTCATTGGAAAAGACCCTGATGCTGGGAAAGATTGAAGGCAAGAGGAGAAGGGGATGACAGAGGATAAGATGGTTGGATGGCATCACCAACTTGATGGACATGAGTTTGAGCAAACTCCAGGAGTTGGTGATGGACAGGGAGGCCTGGTGGGCTATGGTCAATGGGGTTGCGAAGAGTCAGACACGACTGAGTAACTGAACTGAACTGAATGTAACAGAAGAAATCCATAACTTCAAGGCCTCTTTGATTACTGCCCTCTCCCCTTCTCTCCCCTCCCCTCCAGAAATGAGGTCATCTATGGAGCTTTTCCCAAACTCTGCCATGACATTTCCCCAGGGGGGAAAAAATCATTTTAACAGTAGGTGGGCCAACAATGTTAAATTAGAGGGTCATTTTATACATACGATGTTTATTTCCATCAGTAAAAGACTACTTCCTTCCCTCTACAAGCATTTAGGCATTAAACGCAGACATTAAATGCAGGAGCTGCAACTGTCAACAAGCGAGGAATTGGTGAGCAACTGAGGTAAGTCAGTGGGAAAGTACTATTAGATGGCAATGCAGCGACAGGACAAGTGTAAGGTGTGAAGAAGGTACACAGAAGCATCCGACCAAGGCTCGGAGGATCTGGAAGCTTCTGAGTAAGTGATGTTTTTAGGCAGTGATGTGGAGGGTAATGGTGAGGCAGGTGAAGGGCTGGTGGGGGAACCAGTGGGGTAAAGTCAGAACTCTCAGTTCCTGCTAGAGTAGCCTCTGAAGACCATCGTGGCCTCTTCACTTCCCCTTTGGGCTTCACTGACTTCAAGGAGTGTCATTCTCAGTGGTGATTTTTTCCCCCCCAATCTTTAAGGACACCTAGGACTTCTTGAACTTCAAAAGTTACTTTCACTGATGCTTAACATAAATGGAGACTATCACAAATCGTAGTTTAAAGGCGCTTCTTTCATGTTACCTCAGGGCTTGGGAATGAAATGAGAAACGTGGTGTTCCACTCCTCTTCCAGCACACATACACCACAGTCTGGCATCTTCGTCTACAGACTGGTTATTGGGCTCCTGAGCACCTAGCGTGGTGCAGTGAAATTACTGAAGTAATTACTGAGATTACATGACCCAACTTTGTATTACCTTGTCAGCACTGTGTAAGAGAAATTTAAATTTATTTATTCTTCCTGGAAGAAGAAGAAAATTTATTTTTTCTGTTCACTCAAAGGGCAATCTTTTTTTTTTTTTTTTTTTTTATGTTTTTAAACCTGGAGATTCTCAGGCCATGTGCAAGTAGTACCTTTCACCAAAATCTATTTCCACTGCACTAGCAGGGAATTTATTTTAATTACCAATATAAGTATTTTGTGCTAGCTTTAATTTTTTTCATTCATTTATCCAGCAGATATTTACAGAGCACCTTGACTTCATGACATTGTCCTGAGAATTGAGTACAAAACATTCATCATTCCTAGAACTTATTTTGAGTACAGGTAAGTGCTTTATGAATATTAAATTTAAAATGTAAGAATACACTAATCTCTATAATTTTATTCAAGTTTAGAATATTTAAAATAAAGGGTAATTCCTTAAGAGACAGTCACACTGAGTAAAGTCAGACAGAGAAAGAAATATACTGTGACATCCCTTATATGCAGAATCTAAAAAGAAATGATACAAATAAAAAAGTAAATCAAAACCAATTAAATAAAGAAAACAGAGGATGTGATATTCCAAGTTTTTAAAAGATGCCACTAAATTCCTATTTTATTAAATTAACATAAAGAACAAATCAGGTTTGTGTAATATTATAAATAGGTAAAATTACCCTTTAAAAAAAATTCAATTAAGCAATCCTACTATTTTTATATTTACTACTGTCAATTATCTTGAGCCTTAGTTTCCTCATCTACAAAAAAGAGTTCATTTTTTTATTAACAAATATTTACTGAATGTCTACTATGTGCCAAGCATTGGCTTAGGCTTTGGAAAAAATTGGTAAACAAAACAGATGCAATTCCTGTCTTTATGGAGTTTATATTCTAATGAAGATAATACTACCTCATGGAACTGGTCAGAAGATTGGATGTTAATGTAATTAAAAGTGCTTCATGAGTTTCACAGTGCTATGTAAACCCAAGGTTCTTGAATGTGATGACTATCCTTTTCCTCTATCTCCCATAACTCAACAGAGGTTGTAGAAAACAGTGATTTAAGTTGATAAAAGTGTTTCAACAATGCCACATTTGACCACTAGAGGTCCTCAACAATCACACCCAACATTAATCCATTCTACTAAATTCATTCATTATAATTTATGAAATAATTTATCAAAAGTAATTTAAGAAAGTTGGTCAAATTAGATAAAATGTATTATATGAAACCATAAAAGACTAGCCACAAGAGGTTAATTATAAGAGAGAACACACTACATGCCAACACCATGCAATAAGTATTGTGCCTGGCAGAATGCAGACAATTAAGAAGCATTATATATTAATGTTTTATCACTGTAATCTCTTAAATCACTTCATCACCATACACACTTCTTTTAAGGTAAATCAACACCAACATTATTTTTTTAATATTTATTTATTCATTTGGCTGCATTGGGTCTTAGCTGCATCATATATGCAATTTCTCACATGAACCAAGTGATCAGAATATACTCAGAACACACAAAAAAGTAAACTGAGGACTTGGTATATATGTTAAATTTTAATACTTGAGAAAATATATTTAAGTTAAAATCTGACACAAACATTGCCAAGAAAATATACATAAATTTGGATTCAAATGGAGTCAGTATGCAAACCTGGATACAAGACTATCTTGACAATTGTTATTGATTGCTTTTAAAAAAGTTAATAGATTTTTATATCACCTATACATCACAGAGGTTATGGCAATCTTTTTCTCAAAAAATTTCCCTTTTCCTTTAAACACTGTAAATTTAGTGTGGAGAAGAAAGTTAAGAGATCATCTAATTTATCAAAACATTTTGAAGATTTAAGTTTTAAGCACCTACTGTAAGGCTCAAACAATGCAAAAATAGTCAGCATTTCATTTTCCCCTGAAGGTTAATCTGATATGTTATTCATAATAACAAATTAAAGCAATGGAAAAACATTCCATTTTTTCTTGGAAGTACACATTATTTCTTCTTCCAGGTACTTCAGTACTTTAAGCTTAATATTCACTTTATTAAACAAAAGGGACTTACACTAGGTCTTTTAAGAACATATCAAAATATATTTGAAGGAATTATCTTTCAGCCATTGCTTACTTAAAAAAAAATAGCTTTATTTTGGAAGAATAAGCTATCTATAAGTAAAAATTCATCCAATGTGGATATAGTTGGAGCAATTTTCTGACCATGAATATTGGATAAAATGAGTATTTCAAGAATGTTCTCACTGCATCAAAGTGTGAAATTAAAACAGAATTATAGGAATTAGAAATTCCTACTATCAGTGGCCTGATGATAATAGGACTATTTATGAATTAACTTCCAATTGAAAAAAATTAAAACTATTTCTTGGAATTTGTGCCACATGACAATTTTATTCCTGATGTTACTGATACAGAAGCACTGTTTGGTCTTACAAAGGAATAAACACCTTTCTGAAGGTAAAATTCTTCCTTTTTGAAAGATACTGTAAATGTTTCTTATCACTAGAAATGTAAAGCTTCTAGTACTTCTTGAATCCTGACTTCACTTTCCAAAGATGTAAATATTATCTCCCTCAATGTCCAGACCAACAGTGAAACTAAACCATTCTGGTGACCATCTCTTTTATGAGAAGCATCACTTATTTCAAAAATTAGCTTGCATGTAACTTTCATCTTTATTCCTCAGACAAAAGATCACTTAGTTTTATACAAAAGTTTCATGCTTTATAATCTATAAACATTAGTAAGTCAGCTTAAGATGGCTATTCTATGATTGCATATTTATGTGAACCATTATTTTTCTTTAGAAACACATTTTAGTTTAAAATAGGGAAACATAAACCTCAATATGGAATAACTGGTAATACTGTAAAGTTATTAAACACATCCTTAAAACTTCTGAAAGTACATTAATAATTTTTTAAATAGGCACAATCTCTTTAAAAACATTATTTACAAATACATTAGATTGATGGAGTTTATGTAGTCATTACATTATCTGGGTAAGTTCTTTTGAGTTGATAATCTGCCTACAGAACAGAAAACGGTACAGACTGATTGTCCATTTGACATTGGAAAACTGAAGGCAGGCTCGGCGGCCCGCGGCCCGGGTGCTGGGTGTCTGCGGAGATTGGCGGAGCGGCGTGGAGAGAATGTGACACGTGCCAGCTCGGGCGGCTGCCACGAGGAGGCCGCGCGCACCTGTCCCTGCCCTTCTGCGCACCACGCGCGCCGCTGCTCAGCCATGCGCACCGCAGCCCCCCTGCGCCCGAGCGCAGAGTGCGCGCTGCAAACAGGACTTCTGCCTTCAGGCAGGATTTCCTCCCAGACATGGTGGTCGAGGGATACCTGCTAGTTCCCGACAGGAGTTGGCAACATCTACGAAAGAACTCAATATATTGTGGGCGCTGCTTTTTGCAAGAGAACAAGAAATTGCTGTGCTTAAAGCAGAAAGGAAGAACACCATGAGAACCCGCGACAGCTCTGTAAGCCGTGAGGAAGACCTGGGTCAGGTGTTCGAGCTGAAGGAAACCATCAGGAGGAAGTCATGGGAGCTGAGCGAGATGAAGGACCGCCTGGCAGCCCTCTCTGCCCACATAAGAGAGCCGGAGAAGGACCTGGACACGGCCAGGAAGGACCTCCTCAAGTCCAAGGAAGTCAACGTGCAGCTACAGCAGGATCTCTACAAAGCTATGGCCCAGAAGGAGGACATGGAGAAGAGAATCACTACACTTGAGAAACTCTACCTCGCTGTACAGCGTGAAGCCATCTCTGTGCACAACCTCGACGATAAACTTGAAAATGAAATCACAAATAAGGATTCTATGCATCGACAGAAGGAGGAGAAAGACCAACAGCTGCAGGTGTGCCTGGAGCCTGGCAGACCAGAAGCTGCAGCAGATGCTACTGGAAGTGGCGTCTGAGCTGGCTCCGCGGTGGCTGCGTACTCCAAGGCAAGGAAAAGAGAAAAAATGAATGAAGTGAACACTTATCAGATACCGTGGATAAGCTTCTATCTGTTTCAGATGAGAGGCTTCAGCTACATCAGCTACATCTGAAGGAGAGAATGGCTGCTCTGGAGGATAAGGTTGATCCCAGAAGAGAACACGGAGCAGCGGGCCGAGGGGATTGAGAGCAGGGTGGGCAGGGGGCGCTTAAGGAAACTTTGTCGTTTTCAGTCCTTGAACTCCCTCAACCTGATTCCCGCCTCCTCGCATGCTGACTCCTGCCCGCCCAGCAGAGGGAGCTCCAAGCCCCAAAGGAGGCAGCACAGCCCTGCGCGGGAAGTAGACAAGCTGGGCTTCGTGACTCTGGCTATGGCCCAGAAGGAGGACATGGAGAAGAGAATTACATTTGACCAGTGCTACCTTGCTGCACAGCTGGAAGCCATCTCCATGCACCTCGATGATAAACTTGAAAATGAAATCGCAAAGAAAGACTCTATGCATCGACAGAAGGAGGAGAAAGACTGACAGTTGCAGGTGTGCCTGGAGCTGGCAGAGCAGAAGCTGCAGCAGACGCTGCTGGAAGTGGAGGCTGAGCTGGCTCCGCAGGTAGCCGCGCTCTCCAGGATCAAACCTGCTTCAGCCGCGTCTGTAAGGAAGGACGCAATTCACCAGCAGTCATCAGCCCCACTGGAAGGGAGCCTCCAACAGAAGTCATGTCTACCAGGATTCTCTATGGAAGAAGCCAGTGGAGGTTGTGCCCCGTGCACCAATGGGATAGACTACACCAGTCATTCAAACACCCTCCCTTCTTGCTTACCTTGCACAACTTTCAAATCAGGAGAAGAAGAAAAAAATCGCTGCACCCCCACCAAGGACGCTGAGTGTCAGTGCACCAAATTAAATATGCAATGTCATATACAAATTTTATAATTTTATGTAAATGTGCAATTTTATGATTTTGAACCAAATTGAATAGTCAGTGTTACATACGAATTTTGCAATTTTCTATAAACATGCAATTTAAAGAATTTGTGGCCAAATATGCAATGTTATATAAAAACTTTATAATTTTATATAAATAAGCAATTGGATGAATTTGTGACCAAAATACATGGCAGTTACATAAAAATTTTGCAATTTTATGTAAACGTGCAATTTTATGACTTTGTGACCAAATTAAATGTGATATTCTATACAAATATTATAATTATTATATATAGTTATACATTTTGACAATATACAATTTTATGAATTTGTGACCAAATTAAGTGTAATTTTATATATAAAAAAAAGAAAACTGAAGGCAGTATGACTTGAAGAACACGTAACTGGAAAACTAATTAAAATGGGTATTACTATAAAGAAAAATAAAAATCACATGATAGAATTTTTATGCAGCATCACTTTTTCTTCACTATCACCTTAATTTTGAGATTGTAAAAATATAATTTTGATGTTAACATTATTTTAATGTAAAAACTGTCATCTGCACTCATAGAAAATTGCATTATTAAAAAATATTTCTAATATGCTAAAGCTATTGTTTCTTTCACATTGCACAATGTCCATCAAAAATACAAGTTCTTATAAATAATACATGAACTTTTTTTCCAAATTTCAATTTATATTTTTATATCTTAATTTGTTTTTTTACCAAAAATACTGGTAACAAAATAGTATCAATGTTAATATAAGTCAGTTAAAAAATCAGTTCTTTCTAATTTGGAAAGCTTAAAAAATAATTTTTAAGTAGTAACAATTCTCCCACACTCAGTGTAACAGCAAGCAAACATGCACCAGCCATCAATACTAGGTACTGTTCCTTCCAACAATCCTGATCAGGAACCTAAATTAGGTGCCAAGACAAGTGCCAAACCGTTGCTTTTAAATTATAATGCAATAACATAAGAAGAGCACCTCTACTGCCATCAGCAGGTACTAACCGCCATAGTTTAACACATACCCAAAATATAGCAACTATGGGTACAGCTCTAGTAGTGTTATTTGGCTTTATGTTTCCCTTAGTGGGGAGACTAACAAAAATGTCACGGATGGAAAAATGATATAAATGTCTATAATAAGAAACTCCTGGTGATTTTACCACTGTCTGCCTCAAAAAGGTACCTTCTGGTGAATTCAGGTAGGTGAGTTCTGATGAGACTTCTCCTGGGCCCAGCCTCTACCCCCTCTTACTGTACTTAATGTCCGAACCTATTTGGATAAACATAAACAGGTGAAATTCTTCAGGATGTGAAGTTAACACATTCACTCTCTTTCTCTTCTCTTGTTTTCCTAGAATGACACATTATATTTATTTTCTAGGTTTCTTACTTCCTGTCATAACGAAATAATGGTCATCGTCTTCCTTCTTTTTAGCAGAAGGTTTTTTATCTGCACTAACCGTCTCATTGCCAGATAAGGGTGGTTTCCTGGTTGAAGCTGGGGCTTTGCCACTTTTGGGAGGCCCAGTAGCTGAGCACTGGCTCTTGGTGGCAGTCTGTACTGACTTTGGTTCAGGTTGTGTTTTGGCAGAAGACTGGGGAAGACTCACGATGGACAGTGGGGTACGGCCCGGGGACCTGGAGGAGCCGGTTTCTGTCTTCTGGGACGTGCTTTTATTCTGAGGCTGCTTTTTGGTAACTGAAACCATATTCTTATCTTTCAGTTTCTGTGCAGCTTTTGCAGGAGCAACTGAGGATACAGAAAGTGGCTGGTTCAAATTCAGGGCCGACTTAGGTTTCTGGGCTTGTGGAGCTCTACCATGGGGCTGAGCCCGTGTTTCCAGACTCCTGATGACAGTTTTGGAACTGGTTGTTGTCATTTTTGCAGGGGACTGGAAGGAAGAAGGGTTACGCCTCACATGCAGATGTGCCTTAGGTGGCTTTGGACACTTTGATGATGAATTTAAATGTGCAGCTGAGGGAGAGACCGCATGATCCCTGGAAGGTACATGACTGTGTTTCAAATGCTTTGGTTCAGTTTTTCCAGAACACTTATTTGGCAGAAGTGTAGACTCAGGCACATCTCTTGACTTCTGGGCCGGAACACATTTGGTCTTAGGAGTGCTGGGTGATGAGATACACTTTCTCAACGACTCAGATACACAAGGTGCTACTCTTGATAAAGTTGGTGAAAAAGAGCTTTTACCCACTGGATTCAAAGAAGCATGTGAAGATGATGCATTGTTAGAAGGAGCCTGTGGTTTCTTTGTTATGCCCTTTGAAGACGCAAGTTTGAGATGAGAAGACGCTGCTGGAGAATTTGCCAATTTAGAACGGACTGACCCCGGGGCCAGATTCCCTCCTTTCAGGGAAGACATTGACGGCAATGTAGCTGGCAGATGTACCTGCTTCTCTTTACCCCTTGGAATACCAACTGGTGTGCCAGTTTTTGAGTTCTGTTTCTGAAACATGCTAACTGCTGACAAAGGATTCATTTCAGGAGGCTGAGGTGTTCTGGCAGGCGAATCAGGCACACTTTCATTGGAAACTCCTTTTTGAAATGCTAGAATTTTCTGTTCTAGCGTAGCAAACTGTAATATTCGACAGGGGTCATATTTAAGCAAAAATCCTTGAAGAGTATCCCAGCCTCCACCGACACGGACCATGACATGTTTTCCATGAAGCATCTTTCCCCCAAAAGAAAGCAAAAAATAAAGCTGTAAAACTGTAAGGTGCAGCCACAGTTTATTAGCAGTCACAGTCTGTGGTGTCTGTGACTATGAAATGCAGTGTATTTGCCAACAGCTTCACTATAAATTGACAGTCTCTTTCTTATATTATGAAAATTTAGTTCATACTGAATCATGACACTAACAATAGAGTCTTCCAGTTTGTAAGAAGATAATTACACACAGCTTACATTCTAAAAATCCAAATTACTAAGTGCAAAACTACAAGGAGAACACTGCTCAGTAGGGAATTCACTATTGAAGGAAGAAAGGAGTAGAGATAGTAAAGAAGAGGGAGAAGAGAAAAAATACTGGTAACTGCAGAAGAACAATAAAAATGACCAAATCTTATACTTTAGAATTTGACAAACTAGATTCATGTGAATTATATCAATTTAATCTTTCCAAAACTTTTATCTAATCTATTCCTAGTTCTTCTCTGCAGATGAGGAACTAATGGCTCTGAGAGACTAAGGAAACTGTCCCTAATCACCAACTTGGCCTGGCCTCACATTCACCAGGATCCCAACCCCAAATGGTTCCTTTATGCAGAAATGGTACATCTTGGGTCTGCCAGCGCAGCCTAAGCTGGACCTCAGGCTCCTATTCATTCAACAAGCAAATCAGCACAATTGTATGAGACTGCTCTGCAAATCTTAACTCCAAATCCCACGCTCTGTACACTGTCACTGTATCATACTGCTTAAGAAAAGAAAATTAAAAGACAGAAAGTGCATGTACCTGTTTCTGGGTGAGCTGAGTGGGGTATGGGGATCTAAAGATAGTATACAAAATCAAAGAAAATGTGGGTAATGAAATTGGATTTTTTTTACATACTTTTATATTACATTCCTAACTTGGGAATAAACAGCGCTTGTATCAGAAGTGGACAGAATGCAGAACAGGTAAAACTTGAATNAGTATACGAAATCAAAGAAAATGTGGGTAATGAAATTGGATTTTTTTTACATACTTTTATATTACATTCCTAACTTGGGAATAAACAGCGCTTGTATCAGAAGTGGACAGAATGCAGAACAGGTAAAACTTGAATCTCCTTATCAGCAACAGGGACAATTAATCAATAACAGATTGCAGAAGGGATAAAGGAAGAAAATGAGCATGTATATTAGTTATTAGTATAGATGCTGATACTGTGTCAGCAAAAAAAAGGCTTCATACTTAAACCCCAAAGTCTTATATTATTATCAACTACAATATTTCTATTTATTTTTCTTCTTACTGACATTTACTCTTATTAGATGTTCTGATTTTGCTTCTTTCTTATGATAGAAAACTATTCCTTCTTAGGGAGTCTGAAAGTGAAATAAGTTACCTGAGGTATTCAAAGATATTTTTTGCCCCAATTGTATCCAAAGTCTAAATGGTCTTAGCTATCCCTATGGTTAGTTGCTCAAAACAAGATCTGAACGTGGGGAGGGGTGGGGGTATAAACTGGGATATTGGAACTGACATATATATAGGCTACTATATATAAAAATATATTAATAAGAACCTACTACATAGCACAGGGAACTCTACTCAATGCTCTATAATGTCCTGTATAGGAACAGAATCTAAAAAAAGAGTGGATATATGTATGCATATAACTGATTCACTTTGCTGTACGGCAGAAACTAACACAACATTGTAAATCAATTATACTTTAATGAAAATTAATTTTTAAAAAAGATCTGAGTGTAATAGGATGTAAATGGTGGACTTACTCTTATAAAAAGTATTTTATCTCCTAGTCGATATCGTCCTTCAGATAAGTACTCAATAGAAAACCGATGAGAACAACTACAAGGAGGGTCTTCAGCAATGTGTTTAACCTAAGATTAAAAATAAATAAAAAAATTTAGGACTTATGCCATAACTACTTTAACATTAAAATGTAAGGTTATTTGATAGGAAAAATCAAACTCAAAGATAAAAATGTAAAGACAGTTCGACTATTATCTCTAATCTTCTGAGTGTGTTAGTAGCTTAGTTATGTCTGACTCTTTGCTACCCCATGGACTGTGGCCTTCCAGGCTCCTCTGTCCATGGAATTCTCCGGGCATGAATAACTGGAATGGGTTGCCATTTCCTTCTCCAGGGTATTTTCCCAACCCAGGGATCAAACCTGGGTCTCCTGCATTGCAGGCAGATTCTTTACCATCTGAGACTTAGACATTCAGTAATCTAATAAAAGTTAGCAGTGATGAAGTATTGAATCTCTCTCTCGCTCTCTACCCAAGTGTAGTCAGACTCATTGTGTACTCACTGATCAGCAGAAAAGGTCTGTGAATGTGCACACAGTGAAGTCAATTCAAAACACATTCATTAGACCATAAGAAATGTATGAGTTCATTACTAAGCTTGAATTNTAGCAGTGATGAAGTACTGAATCTCTCTCTCGCTCTCTACCCAAGTGTAGTCAGACTCATTGTGTACTCACTGATCAGCAGAAAAGGTCTGTGAATGTGCACACAGTGAAGTCAATTCAAAACACATTCATTAGACCATAAGAAATGTATGAGTTCATTACTAAGCTTGAATTGTTTTAAGACCTGAATTAATATATGTCAAGTCAGGGAGAAGGAAATGGCAATCCAGTTCATTATTCTTGCCTGGGAAATCCCATGGACAGAGGAGACTGGTGGGCTACAGTCCATGGAGTCACAAAGAGCCAGACACAGCTGAGTGACTAAACAACAACAACAAAATTTAAAGCCAAGAAAGCCAACAGAATAAAGAATTAAAAAGTATGCTTATATATATATAAATATATATATGTCAGATAAAGTTTAACCTAGAATTTTCACATGTCCCCTAATGCTATGCTACAGTAATACTATGGGGGAATATTCAGATGTGTTCCAAAGTTACTGTTAAAATAGACATAGACATATTTATATCTATTCACCTATGATAGGGTAAATTCTAAAAATTTCAACTCAAGAGTATTTTTCTAAAAATACTTGCTTTGTTTCAAATAGTCTGCTACGGAGATGAGAGTCGAACTACCTCTGCTCCTCAAGGGGTTTACAGAATTTTTAACTACAGTAAATATCTTACAAATGGTAAAAACTGAAATAAAAATTTAGGAATTCTACATTCAAAACATGGAAATTAAAATGAACTGACTCAATGAAAATATTTCCTGAGATATGTATGACTTGAAAAAAAGTCACATATCAGCCACTATGCAAAATATTTTGTTCTCCTAAAATGACACTTTTGAAAAATCAAAACCATGTTTATTTTTCTCAACTACTTGTCATACAGAATATATCTAAACAAATTCAGTTAACTGAATACAGACATGATATGAAAAAAAGTCTCTTCAGATATACTCAGTGTAGCTGAGCACTAACAGAAATTTATGACTGTTTTAATTATCTATCCAAGATGACACTTATGGATTCATCTGGGGCCCCATCAGAAGTGTCTGGATTTATCTCTCAACATCATTCATTTAACAAAATAGCATGATTATAAATAGAACTGATTATATATGCCATTCAATCAAGTTTATCTTGTTCATAGCCTGGGTATATGTGCATGTATATGTACATACATTCATACACACACATACACCACATGCAAAGGATGGCTAAAAATAATCTGAACTTGGGGAAAGTATTTATAATTATTTAAACCGTTTATAAATCAGATAAAAAATTAATTTGAAAGGAGGTAATTATTTCAGTCATTATTTTCTATCCATTAAAGTTTCTTAGGTACACAGAACTGCAGTTCTATACTCTTCACAGCACTCAAAAAAATGAATCAGATAATAATTGCTCCCTATTTTAGACATGATCCTAAGATCTTGGCAGATCAGGTACGTATAGGTGGACATTGAATATATTCATGCAGCACATACAGGTTTCAAGAAATATGTTTTCTTTTAGTTTTCATAACAAGAAAAAAGGTCACTTATTTACTTTGTTCAAAATACCAAACATCACTTATAGTCAGCAGTACAAATTAGCACTAACCCACAATATAAATAAGGTGGTGCATCTAAATGAAGTAATTAATACTGTGACTAAAAAAAAATGTTCTCCTCTGGTTTTATCTATTGCATAATTAACATTTTAACATTAAAGAAATAGCTAAAGAAATTAAAATCATCTGTGAAGTCTCTACCCTAACATTCATTATTTTCATTCTCCTTGTTCTGATACATACTTTATACAAAATAAACATTTTTCTTATTGCTATATGATCTTCATAATGATCACATAAAATGACTATTCTGTAAAGATAATGAATCCTATTATTCATTATCTATTATTCATTAATATTCATTCATACCTAACCAATGTCCAATTTGAGAGTATTTATATTGCTTCCAATTTTTCACCCTTACAAATAACAGTGCGATAAACACTTACATTTGTGCTATGTTTTTTTCCCCTTTTCAATTACAATAAAAATGAAAGAGGAACACTTCCAGCATACTATGAGACTGACGCATCACAGCTGAAAGAAAGTGTGACAGTTACTTACAGCTTCGTGCAGCTCTTCATGCTGACAACACGATTTTGGAATGCTGATGGAATCTTCAGGCCCAGAAGTATTAAGTAAAGTCTCTTCTAGTTCAATTTCTTTCTCAAGTTTTACTAATACTGGTGGCTCAACCCCATATCTGAAAATCGATTATGAGATCTCATCAATCAAGTGAAGTCTGAGGCAAGTACTTACATGTATATCACAATAGGTTATCTTTTAATGTTAAATAAAGTCTGTATGACTCTCTTCTACCAGTAATTTCATCGGAACATCTGGAAATGCTTTTTAATGTCTCTTAGACTGCCAAAAATTCAGATTATCACCTTTGCACCATAGCATATACATTTGAGTTACTGAATGCTCCCAATATTCAATCTGGGATCCTAAAGGTACCTTTAAAAATCAGCTCATGAGTGAAGATAGAATTGAACTAGGTATGGAGAATACCAAACCTTGGCCTTCTTATCAAACCCTCTTTGTTTTCAAAGGACTTGCCTCACTTTGAACTGCTTAAAGCTTGCATGCTCTTATTCTACTCTTAACCTAGAAAATCTAAGTGCCCACTTTTATAGTTTAATATTAAATAAAGGCAAGCTATATGAACAAGCCAATGCTGACACAGCTCACGTGAACAAAGTTACTAAAGGAACAAAAAGAAAGAAAAAAATAATAAAGTTACTTTATTCCAATTAAAAATTATTTTCATTTATAGAAAATAGTATCCTAGATAAAATAAAGTAGCCAAAAACATCTTTATGACTTTGTACAAGCCTGAAATATTGTGGAATACATACCTTGAGACAATTCGACCAATTTCAAGAAGACAAAGATACACCTGTCTTGGATCTTTGTGCAAAACTGAAAAAATAAGACCACATATTTTAAGGGGCAAATTAAACAGGCAATTATACATATATAAATACTTTGAGGGAATATACAGACAGTCAAGTAGAAAACTTAGATAGCTTTCAGTTTGATCACTGCACAGACGCTTCTGTTGAGTTAAATGAAATGAGAAAATACATCAATAATTCTCCAGTAGAGCGTGATTTTTTAAAATGAATTGTCAAAAACATTAATCCATTTAGATAACCAAGTTGGCAGCATCTGTTTATGAGGTAAATCTAAACACCATGAGTATATATCATTTGACCTTCTGTTATTTCTGCAATTATATAGTCAAGGAGAGATTACCAGTAATTTAGACTTTGTTGAGTAATTCTTGATTAAAACATTAATTAGTTAATAAGCATTAGTCCAGAACTTTCCCATAGCCAACTCATTTAGGAAGTAAAGTCTGTCTAGGTCATTCTAGATATATAGGATTTATAACTATAAATGAAAAGTTTAATCATGTATTTGATTTGGAATCTGATTCTCCAATTGTTTCACATCTATTCAGAACATAAATTTTTTATAGGAAAATGAGATGTGGCATTTGAGTTCTTATTTGCAAAGAAAAACTAGAAGTGAGGCATACAAAAATATCCTGCTGCTGCTGCTAAGTCACTTCAGTTGTGTCCAACTCTGTGCAACCCCACAGACAGCAGCCCACCAGGCTCCCCCGTCCCTGGGATTCTCCAGGCAAGAACACTGGAGTGGATTGCCATTTCCTTCTCCAAAAATATCCTTGTTATTAAAATATGTTTGTTAAAACGCAACAAACAGAAGATGTCAGTATCACTGGATATGCACCTGAGGCCACACTAAAGGAACCAGAGAAGAATATCAAGATCATCTGAAGAAAAAGTGAAGTCGCTCAGTCGTGTCCGACTCTTTGTGACTGCATAGACTGTAGCCTACAAGGCTCCTCTGTCCACAGAATTTTCCAGGCAAGAGTACTGGAGTAGGTTGCCATTTCCTTCTCCAAAAATATCCTAATAAACATTAAATACGGCTACAACATTTACCTAAACCTTCAGATTCAAAGAGGTAAGTCTCATCAACCCCAATGTGCCTGCACCAGTGAAGGAAGTTCGCAGTATTGTCTCTAGCAAAGAATGAACCAGATGCAGCATCTTTCTTACAGGGCACTTTTCTCATTGGAAAATTCTAGAAAAGACAAAAGAATAATTTCAAACAGGTATCAAGAATATTTTCATTAGATATCCATTTTACCATGGGCATTAAAATGGGCATTAATAAATGTTTAGTCCCTTGAAGGTAGCTAAAGATTATATAGCACTAGGGAGAAATGCATCTTCAAAAATTATTTTGCTTTATTTAATAAGTATTGGGTTGGCCAAAAGGTTTGTTTGGGTTTTTCCATAAGATGGTACAGAAAAACTCAAATGAACTTTTTGGCTAACCCAATATATTCCAGAAAGTCATTTCTACGAAAACAATCTGGTCAAAAAAGCAGTTCACTTCAGTCATTCAGTCATGTCTGACTCGTTGCGATACCATGGACTGTAGCACACCATGCACCCTGACCAAAACCAAGTCCCAGAGTTTACTCAAACTCATCTCCATTGAGTTGGTGATGCCATCCAACCATCTCATCCTCTGTTGTCCCCTTCTCCTCATGCCTTCAATCTTTCCCATCATCAGGGTCTTTTCCAATGAGTCAGTTCTTCAAATCAGGTGGCCAAAGTATTGGAGTATCAGCTTCAGCAACAGTCCTTCCAATGAATATTCAGAAATGATTTCCTTTAGGAAGGACTGGTTGGATCTCCTGGCAGTCCAAGGGACTCTCAAGAGTCTTCTCCAGCGCCACAGTTCAAAACCATCAATGCTTTGGCACTCAGCTTTCTTTATAGTCCAACTCTCACATCCATACATGACTACTGGAAAAACCATAGCCTTGACTAGGTGGGCCTTTGTTGGTAAAGTAATGTCTCTGCTTTTTAATTTCATGACTGCAGCCACCATCTACAGTGATTTTGGAGCCCCCCAAAATAGTCTGCCATTGTTTCCCCATCTATTTGCCATGAAGTGATGGGACCAGATGCCATGATCTTAGTTTTTGGAATGTTGAGTTTTAAGCCAAATTTTTCTCTCTTCTTTCACTTTCATCAAGAGGCTCTTTAGNCTGCAGCCACCATCTACAGTGATTTTGGAGCCCCCCAAAATAGTCTGCCATTGTTTCCCCATCTATTTGCCATGAAGTGATGGGACCAGATGCCATGATCTTAGTTTTTGGAATGTTGAGTTTTAAGCCAAATTTTTCTCTCTTCTTTCACTTTCATCAAGAGGCTCTTTAGCTGTTCTTCACTTTCTGCCATAAGCATTGTGTCATCTGCATATCTGAGATTACTGATATTTCTCCCAGCAATCTTGATTCCAGCTTGTGCTGCATCCAGTCCAGCATTTCTCATGATGTACTCTGCATATAAGTTAAATAAGCAGGGTGACAATAACAGCCTTGATGTACTCCTTTCCCTATTTGGAAACAGTCCATTGTTATATGTCTAGTTCTAACTGTNCCAGATACTAAGAGCCAGGGATTTGATATTTTTGAGCCATTCTCTTTCTAAGCCATTTTTGTCTCAAGCATATAATCCCAAAAGCAGCTTCTTGTCTCCTGCTAGCCCAGTCCCTAACTCGCATCACAACTGCAATTCTTGCTTCTTACTCAGCTTATTACCTACTTTCCTCTTATCTATCTTTCCATAAAAGTCTCAGTCTCTGCATTTTTTCCACATAAACTAATTATACTGAATCAGCAACTCTTCACTTTGGAGCTGCATCTTAATTAGCAACTTACTGGCCTTTTCGGTTTCCGTTTTTGGTCTGTCTTTCTGGAGAAGAAGACTGCTTTAATTCTGTGCCATCCTGAGGAAGTCTTTTCCTTTAGGTCTGGAGGGGGTCAGGGAGGTGGCGGTGGGAAACTCTCATGTGACCAAGGCCAGACTATTTGCTGATGGGAGTCTTCAACAAGACAAACCACAAGTGAGGAATACCACGCTCAATTTTTTAAATCTGGAGAAAATGTTAGAAGCACATAATAAGCTCATCTACCTGAAACTTGAACTGAATTTGGGCCTAGTCCACTTCGCCCATGGGGTCGCAAACAACAACATTCAGAAATAGTTTCAGCCATGAGATCCTTAAGATNATACCACGCTCAATTTTTTAAATCTGGAGAAAATGTTAGAAGCACATAATAAGCTCATCTACCTGAAACTTGAACTGAATTTGGGCCTAGTCCACTTCGCCCATGGGGTCGCAAACAACAACATTCAGAAATAGTTTCAGCCATGAGATCCTTAAGATTATTTACCGTAAAGCTCTTTATACCAATTTGACTTCAGATCATGATGGGAATTTAAAAAAAAACAACAACAACACGCCAGCCTGTGAGCTGTTCCTTTGTTCCACAGCTGCAGGCTCCGAAACCGAGTACACTGTAATTCCTCACTCACATTATATTAATAAAATATGGTGGGGAGAGCGCAAGTGGCATGGCTCAGTCTTGGAACAAATCAGGGGCTGATCTGTAAAATAGCGGCCAAAAAGCAAAGAAATAAAGTAAGATTCCTCAGAAAAATAACATTAACTGCCACTGCAACATACCGATAGCACCCAGCTGACAGGTAACTGCCAAGACGCATAAGCTGCAGGGATATGATAAATGCCCAGGTTGGTGCAGTGGTCACTGCTGAGGAGGGAAGGAAGGCGAGATTAGGATGGAAGACACAGAGGCAACTGTACCAACACGATCCTCATTCAAGAGAAGTGGTGAGAACACAAGTGTTCTTACATTACTTTGTATTCCCTTCTGTGTGTCAAAAAACATTTCATCATTTTTAATGCTTCATTTAGAAAAATAGTTGGAAGAAAATATCCTGATTTGTTCAGGGGAATAAAAAAAAAAAAACTATCTTCTCAGTTTTAAAATTCTGAGTGTAATATTTCTTAGTTTCCTAGAAGAGAAAATAGAAATGCTGTATTCATACCATCCCCTTCATGGATCACAGCCTTGTGGTGAAGGGGCTTGCGTAACTCAACGAAACTATGAGCCATGCCATGCAAGGCCACCCAAGACAGACGGGTCATAGTGCAGAGTTCTGACAAATTGTGGTTCTCTGAAGGAGGAAATGGTAACCCATTTCAGTATTCTTGCAGTGAGAACCTCACAAACAGGATAAAAGGATATGACACCAGAAGAAGAGGACCCCAGCTTGGAAGGTGTCCAATATACTACTGGGGAAGACCAGGGGCAATTACTCATAGCTCCAGAAAGAATGAAGTGGTTGGGCCAGCATGGAAAGAATGCTCAGTTTATAGGCATTATATGCTCATTACATGCTCAGTGGATATGCCTGGTGGTGAAAGTAAAGTCTGATATGGTAAAGAACAATACCGCACAGGAACATGGTAAGTTAGGTCCATGAATCAAGGTAAACTGGGTGTGGTTAAATGCAAGATGGCAAGACTAAACATTTACATCCCAGGAATGAGTGAACTAAAATAGACAGGAACGGGCAAATTTAATTCAGATGACCATTATATCTACTATTGTGGGCAAGAATCCCTTAGAAGAAATGGATTAGCCCTCATAGTCCACAAGAGTCCAAAATGCAGTACTTGGGTGCAACTTCAAAAATAACAGAATGATCTCAGTTCATTTTCAAGGCAAACCATTCAACATCATAGTAATCCAAATCTATGCTTCAATCACTGATGCTGAAGAAGCTAAAGCTGATTGGTTCTATGAAGACTATAAAACCTTCTAGAACTAACACCAAAAAAAAAAAAAAAAAAAAGATGTCCTTTTCATCATAGGGGATTGGAACGCAAAAGTAGGAAGTCAAGAGATACAGAGAATAATAGGCAAGTTTTGGTTTTCTGGAGTACAAAATGAAACAAGACAAAGGATAACAGTTTTGTCAAGAGAACACACTGGTCATTGCAAACACCCTTTTCCAACAACACAGGAGAAGACTCTATACATGGACATCACCAGATGGTCAATACCAAAATCAGATTGATTGTATTTTTTGCAGCTGAAGATGGAGAAGTTCTATACAGTCAGCCAAAAAAAAAAAAAAGACCTGGAGTGAACTATGGTTCAGAACATGAGCTTCTTATTGCAAAATTCAGGCTTAAACTGAACAAAGTCGGGAAAACCACTAGACCATTCAGGTATGACTTATGATTATACAGGGAAAGTGACAAATAGATTCAAGGGATTAGATCTGGTAGACAGAGTGCCTGAAGAACTATGGACAGAGGTTCATTACGTTGTACAGAAGGCAGTGACCAAAACTATCCCCAAGAAAAAGAAATGCAAGGAAGGCTTTACAAATAGCTGAGGAAAGAAAAGAAACTAAAGGCAAGGGAAAAAGGGAAAAATAAATCCTGCTGAATGCAAAGTTCCAGAGAACAGCAAGGAAACATTAAAAAAAAAAGAAAAGCCTACATAAATCAACAATGCAAAGAAACAGGAAAACAATAGAATGGGGAAGACTAGAGATCTCTTCAAGAAAACTAGAGATATCAAGGGAACATTTGATGAGCACAATAAAGGGCAGAAACAGCAAGGACCTAACAGAAGCAAAAGAGATTAAGAAGAGGTGGCAAGAATACACAGAAGAACTATACAAAAAAGGTCTTAATGCCCAAATAACCATGATGGTGTGGTCACTCACCTAGAGCCAGACGTCCTGGATGTGAAGTCAAGTGGGCCTTAGGAAGTATTACTATGAACAAAGTTAGTGGAGGTGACAATTCCAGCTAAGCTATTTCAAATCCTAAAAGATAATGCTGTTAAAGTGCTAAACTCAATGTGCCACCAAATTTTGAAAACTCAGCAGTGGTCACAGGATTGGAAAAGGTCAGTTTTCATTCCAGTCCCAAAGAAGGGCAATGCCACAGAATGTTCCAACTACAATTGTCCTCATTTCACATGCTAGCAAGGTTATGCTCAAAATCCCTCATGCTAGAGGCTTCAGCAGTATGTGAACTGAGAACTTGGAGATGTACAAGCTACGTTCCAAAGAGGCAGAGGAACTGGAGATGAAATTTTGCCAATATTTTTTTTTAATCATGGGAAAAGCAAAGGAATTCCAGAAAACATCTACTTCTGTTTCATTAACTACACTAAAGCCTTTGACTTTGACCATGCACAACAAGAGCTGGGAGTACCAGACTACCCTACCTGTGTCCTAAGAAATCTATATGTGGGTCAAGAAGCAACAGCTAGAATTGGACATGGAACAACTGACTAGCTCAAAACTGTGAAAGGAGTACAACAAAGCTGCATATTGTCACACTGCTTATTTAATCTATATGCAGAGTACATCATGTGAAATGCCAGGCTGGATAAACCACAAGCTGGAATCAAGATTGCTGGGTAGAATCACAACAACCTCAGATATACAGATGATACTACTCTAATAGCAGAAAGTGAGGAGGAACTAAAGAACCTCTTGATGAAGGTAAAGGAAGAGGGGGAAAAAGTTGACTTGAAACACAACATTAAAAAAACTAAGGTCATGGCATCTGGTCGCATTGCTTCATGGCAAATAGGGGGAAAAGTGCAAGCAGTGACAGATTTTATTTTCTTAGGCTCCAAAATCACTGTAGATGGAGATTACAGCCATGAAATTAAAAGACACTTGCTCCTTGGAAGGAAAACTATGACAAACCTAGACAGTGTATTAAAAAGCAGAGACATCACTTTGCTGACAAAGGTCCATACAGTCAAAGCTACACAGTTTTTCCAGTAGTCATGTATGGATGTGAGAGGTGGACCAAAAAGAAGGCTGAGCGCCAAAGAATTGATGATTTAGAACTGTAGCGCTGGAGAAGATTTTGAGTCCCTTGGACAGCAAGGAGATCACAGTCAATCCTAAAGAAAATCAACCCTGAATATTCATTGGAAGGACTAATGCTGAAACTGAAGCTCCAATACTTTGACCACCTGATGAGAAGAGCCAACACATTGGAAAAGACCCTGATGCTGTGGAAGACTGAAGGCAAAAGGAGAAGGGATCCTTTTGGAGAAGGCAGAGGGTGAGATGGTTAGATAGCACCACTAACTCAATGGACATCAACCTGAGCAAACTCCAAGATAGTAGACGATAGCGGAGCCTTGTGTTCTGCAGTCCATGGGGTCACATTGATTCAGACAGGACTTAGCGACTGAACAACAAATCCGTACAGAACACAGTTCATGTTTTTTAATGCATAAAATAAGTCACCATAAAGGCACCACTAGGGTAGTAGAAAGTAGCAGACCCATGAATTTCAGATGATCTTAGAATAGTTAGTTAGCTTCTCTGGTGGCTCAGACAGTAAAGTGTCTGCCTGCGATGCAGGAGACCTGGGTTCAATCCCTGGGTTGGGAAGATCCCCTGGAGAAGAAAATGGCACCCCACTCCAGTTCTCTTGTCTGGAAAATCCCATGGATGGAGAAGCCTGGTAGGCTACTGTCCATGGGGTTGCAAAGAGTCAGACACGACCGAGTAACTTCACTTCCTTTTTCACTTTGGGGTAGTTAACTTCTCTGAATCCATGTTCTCATTTGTAAATGGGATACCACCACCTCCCTTGTCTGCTTCATGTAAAGATTAAATGAGGTGATACAAATAAAGTACCTGACACATACCTAGCACTTAACAAGTGAGTTGTTGTGATGATACCATGATGAAACAGAATTATAGTGTACTTAACATAATTCATCCAAAAGAGATAACAAAACTAATACTGAGAAATCATTAAATGTAATTTGGAAAGCTTTTTTCTAATATAAAAAATTTACAATATATTGTAATATAGTTATAAATGATCGACTCTTTGTGAGCCCATGAACTATACACAGTCTATGGAACTCTCCAGGCCAGAATACTGGAGTGGGTAGTCTTTCCCTTCTCCAGGGGATCATTCCAACCCAGGGATCGAAACCAGGTTTCTCACGTTGCAGGCAGATTCTTTACCAGCTGAGCCACAAGGGAAGTCCATAAATGAACATTAAAAACTCTAAAATATCAACAACCAAATTGGGAGTATACTCAAATATGGATTTGTGACCTACAAGTCTATTGCTAGAATAAGTCTGCAGGTGTGTCACAAAGAGGCTCTTTGCTCCACTCAAGCTGTCTCCTCAGCATCCTCTCTACCAGTTTTGCTTGTTTCTGTGGTTCTATCACTGTTCAGATGACATGTTCATCCAAGCATGGCCATTCCTTCATTTATTCAAGAATTTACTCACACCCTTTATTAAACTAGGCACCCCAGGCAAGAGATGCAGTGAAGAGCATGACAGACGTGATGCTCTCATGGAGCCACTACATTTGTTTGTGTACATTAGTGAATACACAGATGAATATACAATGTTAAATCATGATAATTGCTTTGGAGGAAAGAACAGAGAGAGAACAGCAAGGGCCTACTTTAAAGACTCAGACTGAGTGATATAGGAATGGTATGCCAGAGGAAAAACATGAACTTGAAGAATGGTGGGAATCAGCCAGGGAGAGAGACGAGGAAAAGTTCTATGCATAGAGAATACTTTTTACAAAGACTCTGAACAGAGAGCACTTGGTGCATTCTGAGGGCTGGAAGAAGCCAGTAAGACTGAAGCGTGGAGCATGTGTGCCTTTGGGTAGGGCTGCAAAGTTAGGAGTGGCCCCACCAGCAAAGCCAAGTTGAGGAAATTAGATTTTATTCTAAGTGCAGTAGGAAGCCATGGAAGAGTTTTAACCAAAGGAAAGACATAATGTAAACCATAGTTTTAACAGATCTCCTGCAGCAGGGCGGGAGACATGGGAGCAAAATAGTGATGGGTTTATGAGAGAAAAGGGGGAAGGAAACAGAAGGACAGGTGAGTAGAGACGTGGGGAAAAGAATCAGTGGCTTCAGTGACAGAAGGAGAAGCAGACAGGAGTGGAAACAGGGAGAGCAAAGGAAACTGAGCACATAGGAGATGAGATGGAGAGCAGCCTGGAACAGGAAGAGGAGTGGACCCACTGCAACAGTTCAGCAACAAATGATGGTGACTGAGCAGGGATGCTGATAATGTCTCAACCAGAGAGAAGTGGATGGATCTGACATCTATTTTGGAGTTAAAAATCAAGACTTGATAATGGTTAGAGATGGAGGGTAAAGGCAAAGGATGTCAGCGCAGAGTGAATTGTCAGGAACGACTCCAGGTTTTCTGGTTTAAGCAGCTGAGCAAATAGATGATGGCAGTGTTTAGTGAGATGAGGATGATGGGCATCTGAACAGACTGAAGCAGGGAACCCAGCAGAGATGGCAAAAGTGCTGTGTTTTGGTCATGTTTAATTTGAGAAGCCTTTAAAGACATTCAAGCCAAAATGTCATTTTGACAGTTGGAAATCTAGAGCTAAGAAGAAAGTTTGGGAGCAGACAGAAATTGTCAGCAATCCTTGGGAGATAAAGCCGCTAGAAAGAATGAGACCGTTCTGGAGAAAGCAGTGATTAGGGCCTAGAACAAGTCCTGAGAAAATCCAACATTTAGACGGAGAGAAAGAGTCATCAAGAGGGACAGAGTCCTCAACTAGATTATTCCAGGTTTACAACTCTTCTGATTTACCTTCTCCCAGGAGCCCTTCCTGATTGGCCTAAATTAATTCTGCTTGTATCTGTAGCTCTTGAATTCACCTAGCATTTCTCCCAATTCCTTATTTATACAGTGCATTATACTATTTCTTCATTATTTCTATACATTGCTTGACTAAGTTGCGACCCTATGGACTTAATTCATTACATTCTAGTTCTTTGAAAATTGGTAATTCATTGACGAGATACATAGCAACTTTCTGTTAAAACCCCTATTTTGTAACAATGTAATAATATAAGAAAAATTTTTGAGTTTTTTGAAGGAGAAACACTGACTAGATAACAATTATAATTATTGCCTGCATCTTGTAAACATTATTTCTGAGGCATTTCTCTATGGTAGTCACATTTCAATTAAAATAGGGAAATTCAAAATGAGACAACTGACTGACAGACTCAATTTTCCTATTCTCTCAAGTACTATGTACACTGCAAGTTTCATTAAGGATTTAAAAATAACAAAGTAGAGGGAGAAACAAATAATAGGAAGAAAGCAAAACACACACAGAAACACATACAGCCAGTTTACAGTATGTATGCATTAACCTTAACCCCTTACTTTCCTTACAACAGTCAGCTTGAAAAACAATTACTGAAATAACTGAACTTTCATTATCTCCAAACTTAAATTGAAATTGACAGGCAAAAAAAAAAAAAAAAGAGTGCTGCTTAGTAAAAAGTACAGTAAATATGCAAAAACTGAATGGGAAAATATAAATTAGGAAACATTACTTTGAACTGACCAAGTCTCCAAACGTCATTGGACTCATTTACTTTTTTAGTAATAGCAGTATACACTATTCCTTTATCACACACTTTGATTTACCATCACAAGTTACTTACCACTATTTTTTAATGAAGTAGTCAAAATAAACCGAAACCCNAAATTAGGAAACATTACTTTGAACTGACCAAGTCTCCAAACGTCATTGGACTCATTTACTTTTTTAGTAATAGCAGTATACACTATTCCTTTATCACACACTTTGATTTACCATCACAAGTTACTTACCACTATTTTTTAATGAAGTAGTCAAAATAAACCGAAACCCATGGAAAAAAATGAACCTGGGCCATACAAACAACTTTGTGCAAAGAAGCTTAATTCTGGGTATATAAATGCAAGAGTAGTATGATTAAAAAAAGAGGCTGGACATTGGAGTGAGACAGTCTAGACTGAATTCTGGGTGAACCTCAGTAGCTTAATTTCTTTCTCTGAGCTTCAGTTTCCTCATCTATAAAATGGAGAAAACACCAATGACACTGCAGGATTACTAACAGGTTTAACAATATATAAGTAAAGCATCTAGAACAGGACCTGATACATGCTAGGTAATAATGCATTTGATAAACAGTTGTCGTCATTATTGTTCCGATTCAGTCATGTCCATCTCTTTGCCACCCCATGGACTGAGCCAGCCAGGCTTCCCTGTCCTTCACTGTCTTCCTAGGTTTGCTCAAACTCATGTACATTGAGTCAGTGATGCCATCCAACCATCTCATACTGATAATCAGTAATGAGTACTTTATATGTACAAACTTGCTGCTGTTGCTGTTAAGTCACTTCAGTCGTGTCTGACTCTGTGTGACCCCATAGAGGGCAGCCCACCAGGCTCCCCCTTCCCTGCGATTCTCCAGGCAAGAACACTGGAGTGGGTTGCCATTTCCTTCTCCAGTGCATGAAAGTGAGAAGCGAAAGGGAAGTCGCTGAGTCGTATCCAACTCTTAGCGACCCCATGGACAACTTAATGAATGATAAATATTAATACCACTACCTCTGGCACTGCCTTCACCTTTTGCTCCTCTCTGCCCAGCAGCACAGAAATAAAGCTAGTTATGTGTCAGGCAATGTACTAAACTAGTTACATGGATTATTTCATTTGAACTTCACAAACGTCAGAGCAATAAGGTAGCAACTATTTAATATTAACCTTTGTTTACACAGTAGGAAATACAGACTTAGAAAGATTAAATAACTTGCCTAAGGCCACATAGTAAAGTGTGACTTCAGAGCCCCCACACTTAGAAACACATAAAAAGAAACATTACTTATAATTCATTAATGTGGAAATAGCAGACACACCTACCACGCAAAGTCCGTTGGTTTTTAATGAGGTTTTGAAACAGATGAGTCAGACAGACACGTATCAGGATCTACACCAGCCGACTACCGCCAGTTTCCACTTCTTCATTCAAATCCATTCCAATCTCCTCCTAAATGGAATCTGAGGTGGCGAGAATGCCAATTCCTAATTATTTAAGTGCCAATTGAGATCAGACAGCAGTTCACAACATGCTTATCTTCTGAGAGAGTAGGTATTATAACTCTTCACACAAACGAAGCTAAACCCAAACTCTGACCTAGACTGGGCCGGCAAAGAAACATCTCTTCACTTAATAAGAACTGACCAGCTTCTCTAACAGACGTTCCACGAAGTACTCTAAATCAGTAAGACTCAATCCTGCGGTTCGAAGAGATTAGTTGGGAACCAGGAGAGACTGAATGGCAAGCACAGGCTCCAAAATTTTCCTTCGATTTCCAAGGCAATCTACAAACCTCCCGCAACGCAGCCCTTCAAACCGAAACGTGCGAGTGGGAAAAGCAGCGCTCAGCGCCTTGAGGTACGTCCCCTCTTTCCGCTCATCTCGGCGACATGACCCTTGGGTGGATCGGAGGGAACAAACAGAGAACAAACTTTTCCCTCTGCCAGATGGCAAAATAACTATCTGCAATTTCCCTTCCAAGGTCAGTGACTACATCAGTTCTTCCCAGGGGCGACACCGAGGAATTAAGTGACCCTATATGAGCTAGTTGCTTGGAAACAAAGGTGGCTCTGGATAGGCTAAATTTCAGGCTCTGATCTCTTCCTGGATTCTAAAGCAGAGCGGCAGCGAGTGATTACCTCACCCCCTGCCTAGCACACCTGCCGCCGCAGCACACCTGTGGCCCCTGCACCAAACCTGGGTGGGCAGAAGGCAGGGACTTGCTTCATCTTGACGGCCCCAGGGACCAATCAGCGCACGCGACACCCGCAGCGGACCAATCGCACATCAACTTGGATCCCGCAGCTCCGAGCCCCTACTGAACCAACGCTGAGCGCGAGGCCTCTTCCAATGCCAGTTGGGGCACCGCAGCCCCAAGAAGGCGAGTAAGAGTTCGCGAGGAAAAGAGAACGGCAAACAAAGTACTCACCGGCACAGGCGCAGGAGGGTCACTTCTCCCTGCTGGGCAACATCTTGCTCAGTCTGTGCCTGGCCGGTACGCCCCTGCCCAACCGCCGCCGAAGCTGCCTCGGGCTCAGGGTTCGCCGCGGCCGTTTCGAAGGAACCAATCGCCGCGGCCTGTTTCGAAGGAGGCGGAGAGGGGGCGTGGCTGGAGTCCCCGCCCCGCCTCCAGGCCTCTAGGGAGCACGAGACCTGCGTGCGTCCTGATCAGGGGACTAGTCTCCTTCCTCTGCCTAGGGTCACACAAGTCTGGCGGCAAAGTCGCTCTTCTCCCAGAAAATGGCTTGGTCACAGGGCACGTCCTTTCATCTGGCCCCTCAGCGACAACAATAAACCCTATTTGTCCAGATTAGCAGGAGAGGTGAATCAGTCTCTTCTCGAAGCATCCTGGAGTGTTGCTCAGAGTTGCCCCGAGTTTTATCCTGATCTGTTAAGAGCCCCTCCCAATCCTAAATCCTACCGAGATTTCACTGTATTGAGAGCGCTGTCGTTTCCGGATGCAAACTGTCATCCTTGTGATGGGCGTGGGGGAGAGGGAGAGAAACCCTGCAGTTCCAGGCCACAACTGAAAGCAGAAAGAGGATGTTGGCTGTTCCTTCGGGAAACACCAGAGTAGGGCGTGGGGGAGGGGAGGGAGAAGGATTTGACCGCAACACAATGAGAGATAAGAG
>SJYA01000828.1:831491-856193 GCA_006410615.1 Neotragus moschatus | reverse complement strand
AACAAACAAACAAAAACAACGAAGAGGTACTGTTGCTTGCTGAAAGACGAAAAAGAGAAAAGTCTTTACCTTGAAAGTGCTTGGCAACGTGGTAAAGACTCAGTGGAAATCAGAGAATCTGTGAAAGAGGATGGGTGACCTCACCCATCGAAGGATGATGGTCAGCGGCTTGAAAGGACTTGAATTTTGAAGGAGAAATAGGGATCTGCGAAAGGAGAGGATAATTAGGAGTGAGGAGTGCTTTCTAGGCAGAGAGAATAAGCTTCCAGGGATGTGAGAGCATCTGGAATGCTCTGGGAATTGTAATTCTGAATGACAAGTTTAAGGATTTAGTGAAGTGAAGTTGCTCAGCCGTGTCCGACTCTTTGCGATCGCATGGATTGTAGTCGACCATGCTCCTCCGTCTGTGGGATTCTCCAGGCAAGAATACTGGAGTGGGTTGCCATTTCCTTCTCCAGGAGATCTTCCCAACCCAGGGATTGAACCCGAGTTTCCCACATTGCAGGCAGATGCTTTACCATCTGAGCCACCAGGGAAGGGATTTAGGGATTTAGCTGCTGCTGCTGCTGCTAAGTCGCTTCAGTCATGTCCAACTCTGTGTGACCCCATAGACGGCCGCCCACCAGGCTCCCCCGTCCCTGGGATTCTCCAGGCAAGAACACTGAAGTGGGTTGCCATTTCCTTCTCCAATGCATGAAAGTAAAAAGTGAACTCGCTCAGTCGTGTCCAACTCTTAGCGACCCCATGGACTGCAGCGCACCAGGCTCCTCGGTCCATGGGATTTTCCAGGCAAGAGTACTGGAGTGGGGTGCCATTGCCTTTGATAAATCAGGCTGGAGGAGTAAGCACAGAGAAAACTTTTGTAGATACTAAGGAATTTAGATTCTTTCTTGCAAGCAATTGTGATTGATTTGTGTTTTAAGGGGAAAAAATATTTTTGAGGGTTTTGGAGACGGAGCCTGGTGGACTGCCGCCTATGGGGTTGCACAGAGTCGGACGCGACTGAAGTGACTTAGCAGCAGCAGCAAAGATTGGCAGCAATTCTAAAAATTAAAAGATTATGATTACTTAAACTAGCTCAGAAGGGATAGTGAGAAAGAGATGTCTGGAGATACTTAAGAGGCTGATTTATCTGGACTTGGTATCATATGACAGTGATGCCAATCTAAGGAACACAAAGAAAACAACACTGGCGGAAGAATAATGCATTTTGGTGTGAGGTCATGTCCACTTTGAAATGTGAGGGGAATGTGCACGTTGAGGTGTTCAGAAGATATGGTTGGAAAATTAGGTCTGAAGCTGGTTAAACTGGTTCGTGCAAGAGACAGAGAGTTGAGAAGTCAATTTAACAAACACACTTAAACGCTTGTTCTGTATCAGACTCTGTCCTAAGCAGTGGGGTCCTGCTCTTGCAGAGCTTACCTTCTGGGTTAGCCCAGTAAAGACGGTCATCAAAAAGTTGACATTTAAGTGATCGTTGAATATGATACCCAGGAGTGGTTGCTCCTTTTTTACTGGTGTCTTTACCAGAACCCTTTGTTGTCCATGACTGCAGTAGATCCATTTTCACAGGACCTGGTGTTCAAATCAACCTATGTTTTATAGCAGGGGTCCCCAAACTCTGGAATCTAATGGCTGATTAACTAAGGTAGAACTGATGTAATAATAATTGAAATAAAGTACACAATAAATGTAATGCACTTGAATCATCCCGAAACCAGCCCCCTGCCCCCCACCACACACACACTCTGGTCCATGGAAAAACTGTCTTCCATGTAACTGATCCCTGGTGTCAAAAAGGTTGGGAACCAGTATTATAGTGTTTCTGTTTAAAACTAAAGGGGCAATTTGTCATATCATTTCATTCAGCCAAACTTCTAATGGAGTTCTGAATTTATGTTGGATTTGTTCAGCCCAAATATCAAATATGTACACTGCTCTCCAGAACCTTAAGAATAAGTAAATTGTGTCACAGATTTTGTTTGATGAGTCAATAGTTAACAGTTCTATTTTTTCTTACATGCATGCTACGTACCTAAACATTTGAATACTATTTATTAAAAATTGAAACTACGTTATGTGAAGTATGTACACATTCTCTCTCAAATACACTCACACACACACACACACCACTTAATATTTCTGTAAGCCATTTGCTGAAATTTTGGCAGCAGAGTATTTTCACGGTTGGTTTCTTTTTATTTTCATTGTCTATTTGATTTGTCTTGGTAACTCCTCTAGCTTATAAAGGACAGTGTGGTGAAAAGTGAATCCAGAGTCAGGAAATCTGTGCAAATCAGATTCTCTAAGCCCATCTTCCTCATTGGTTAAAGGTGGGGAATGGGTGAGGAGTTCCCTTCTAGATTCTTTTATTCTTATTGCTTTTCCCTTATGAATAAAAAAGTCCCCCATGTTGCTCTCTCAACCTCACTTTTACAAGAATTCTCAGTACCCCACCCCTCTAGTACCCCACCCACTAAGCACATTTACCATCTACTACCTTGATTTTAACACTGCAATTAGTAATTGAGGGTTTCAACTAGTGAGCTGCAATTTACTTTCATGTGTAGATTTTCTAATTGGTGGTTAGGTTAATGGTAATGTTTTAGGTGTTCTCACTTGAAATTGGCATGGTCGTAACACGCAAAGCAAGCCTCACCAGTTTGCTTCCATCAGATGACAAAGTATCTTATTGAATAGTTCTAACTTTCTCCAGATTGTGATGAAAGCATCATGCTTGGAGATCTAAATTTTTCAAGTTATTACATTAGGAATATTCATTCATCTGACTACACATCTCTACAGAACACAGAAGAGTCACTCATAATCTCATAATCCTTGAATATTGAAATACAATTTGGTTCTTTCACAACCCTATAAGAATGCTCCTTTATTGCTTAAAGTTTACTGTTGTAGTTGGAGATGTTTTTCTTTTGATTGATTTATTAGTTGTTTTGTTCTGCATTTTGTATTTTCTGCTGTTGTTTCTAATGTTTTGACATTAGCTATCAATCCATGGATTCTGTCTTGTGTGAACTACTGGATGAAATTTGGGGGCTACAGATAGCTTGATTCACTCAGTTAATTAAACTATTCATTCAGCAGATGATCTCTTGAGAGCCAATGTTAAAAACAAGATTAAGTTCAATCTTAAAGGGATGTTATTGATTTACATTAACGAATATTATCTTATGTAATTCAATAATATAAAATTTTATAACAGTTATGATCAATACTAAAATGTTATATTTATATAGTGAATCAAATAGCCTCCCCTCCAAAACTCATATCCACCTGGAACCTTAGTTGTTGTTCAGTCACTCAAGTCATGTCTGACTCTTTGTGATCCCACGGACTTTAGCATGCCAGGCTTCCCTGTCCTTCACTATCTCCCAGAGTTTGTGCAAACTCATGTCCATTGAGTCAGTGATGCCATCAAACCATCTCATCCTCTGTCATCCCTTTCTTCTCCTACTTTCAATATCATGGTCTTTTCCAATGACTCAGCTTTTCACATCAGGTGGCCAAAGTATTAGAGCTTCAGCTTCAGCATCAGTCCTTGCAATGAATATTCAGGGCTCATTTCCTTTAGGACTGACTGATTTAATCTTCTTGTTGTCCAAGATACTCTCAAGAGTCTTCTCCAGCACCACAATTTGAAAGCATCAAATCTTTGGCAGCAAAATGATGTCTCTGCTTTTTAATATGCTGTCTAGGAACCTCAAAATGTGCCCTTATGTGGAAATAAGATATGTACAGGTGATTCCCTCTTTAGGTTTGTTAATTTGCTAGTTTGGCTCACAGAACTCAGGAAAGCAGTTCACTTACTATTACCAGTGTATTATAAAGGCTACATCTCAGAACAGTCAAGTGAAAGAGACAAAGGGTAAATGGAGGAGGGTGTGGAGCTTCCACTCTCTGGCACATCACCCTCCTGGCACCTCGATGTGTTCATCAGCCCAGAAGCTCTCCAAATACTATCATTTATTTTTTTTTAATTCCATTTAATTTCCATTACATAGGTATGAATGATTAAATCATTGGCCATTGGCAACTGACATCAATCTCAATGTCCCTTTCCCTTCCCCAGCGTTGGAGGAATGGACTGAATTCTAACCCTCTAATCACATGGTTGGTTCCTCTGGCAACCATCCTCCACCCTGAAGCATCTAGAGGCCCACCAAGAGTCACCTTATTAGCATTAACTCAGGTATGGACGAAAGGATCTTGTTATGAATAATAAAGATTCTCCTATCACTCAGGAAATGCCAAGAGTTTTAGAATCTCCATGTCAGGAAGTATCATAACTTGCTATTATAAGATCTTAACCACCTGAATAAATCCAGACCTAAGAGATTAACTTCTATCTCCATCTACAGGACACCCTCAGCTCCAGCTCAGTTCCCACAACTTGCTTTCCCCCAGGTGCCTTAGGATCTGGAAACACCAAACCGCTCAGTTCCCCAAACTGACCCTTCTCCTTCAGGCATCCAGAAATTTACTTCTCTGTCTTAAATGTCCTTTCCTCACCACCCACTTCCCCAGTGAGTCTGCAACTTCCCATTTACTCTTCATTCATCAGCTCAATTCCTTTTGATGGTGGGTTCTGAGATTTTTATTTTGCAGAGGTGAAACTGAGGCTTACAAAGATACTATGCACCCTCCCACTCTGGCCCACATTATTTCTGGTCCTTAAACATCTGTACAACTCCCCCACCTCCCCTTCTTTTGCTCCTGCCACTGTGTTCACCTTGAATCTCTCCTTTCTTACCCTGACCCATGAAGTCCTGACTCTTCTTCCAAGCCCAGGGCAAATGTCACTTCCTCCATGAGATTTTCCCAGGTAAGCCCACAGCACTTTCCTCTGCTTTTCTTTTAAGCCCCTCCAGACAGTTACGGGGTCTTATCATCTTTATATCTCCCATGGAGATTAGCATAAAGATTTTACTTAGTGCAGACTCAAGTCTTTTTTCTTGTTGAAACAAATGGAATTCAACTAATGTTAGCCCCAACTCACTCCCTTCTCTACTGACTAGCCTTTGTTAGCACTTCAGGATTGCCTTAATATTTTAAAATGAAAAACTCTTTGCTGCTAAGCAAGCTCCAATTTGGCTGACTTCAGGAGTAAGGGACATGTAAACTCATTACTTACAGAAGGTGTTTTATTATATTTACTGAAGGATGGTGGGGAGAAGAATGCAACAATATAACAATGAAGGAAGGAAATGAACTAAATCCTGCTTTAGGGGACGTATACACAGCTGTGCACCCAGCTGAAGGAGTGTTTTCCAAAAGCAAAACAAACAAATAAATGAAAAATGAGTAATTACATGCGCTAAAGCCAATAGAGAGCACTTTTATGAGCGAAAAGGGAACATCCCATCACTGGAATTATCTGCATACTCTGAGTTTGTAAATGCCACCTCAGGACCGTAAGTAGGGGAAGAAATTGCTTGAGGGAATATTTTATGTGGGAATCATTAACTCTTCTGTATGCTATGCTCTGTGAACTTTGAAGAATAAGAAATTATCAAAGGGCTATCACAAATGAATCAATATTCACCAGGACCTCCGGGGATGAGAAAAGCACTATTTATGTGGTAAGAGTTTATCTTTGTGGAAATTAGCCCCTCTGACTCAATAGGATGCCATTCATCCTTTGAAGAAGTAAGTTGGTATATTTTTCAAATTTTGTTCCCAAAGAAAAGCCTGTTGCCATTATGTTCGGTTTATTGCCCAAATTGAACACAACTCTTTAATAAAATATATGCAATAAGATAAGATGAAGAGCAAAGTGAGAGCTTCCCCTATTTCAACAGACTTACAGTAATGATTAATTTAATTTGGCAAACAGGGCATGCCAATTTGAATGAAAAATTCCCTGAAGCTTTGTAAAATACAATATAGAGAGAGTATTTCAACCTAGCCCCATATTTACAATTGCTAGGGTAATACAACTACCACATAAATATAGAGGAAAATTCTGGCATGAAGCCAGGTACAAATGCAATAAAAGAAAGTTATGTATCAGATTTATATCAGGAAAATGAAGAGCTGGATCCTGCCTCTGCAGCGCTCATCACTGCACATCCCAGATTTCACAGAGAAGTGGGGTAAACTTGTGGTCATTCACTCTCCATGACATAAGCATGTCTGCGTGGTGATGGTTGAATGTCCTCAACTCAGTCAGGCGACCCAGAAGACAGGCAAAATGTTGAGGATTCTCAGGCTGATGAATCTTACATAACTTCTGTAGCACATCAAGCAGTGGTTCCTGAAGCTTCTCTACTGCCTCTCTGTCCTTTATGTATTGTCTATCTGTTTTTCAAGTTCAAAATAAAATGACAAGAAAAGTGGAAAAGTAAAAATTTGGCATAATTACAGCAAGGTTAACTTTTTTTGAACTGTAACTTACAAATACTGTATACTTAAAATGGGCAAAGTATTCACATTGATGAATTTTTACACACATGTATATATACTCCTGTAATCACAATTAGATCAAGCTATAAAACCTTTACCGCCCCCCAGGTGCTGCTGCTACGTCCGACTCTGTGCGAGCCCATCCAGCCCACCAGGCTCCCGCCTCCCTGGGATTCTCTAGGCAAGATCAACTGCTCCCAGAGGCCTGCCTAAATTCTCCTTCTAATCAATGTGTTCAGGAAAGACTGCACACTACTCCTTTGGTTTTAAACTGTATGCTCTGTTACCTGTACTTAATCATTTTAACTCTGCACTTTGTAATAGAATATTGCCTGGAGCCTGAAATATACAGAATAACCCATTCTCAAGGCTCTGACCTTTAAAGGTAAGACACTTTTCCATTCATTTAGAGATAAAATGTTGCAGAACAGAGAATAACATTTGACTTGTTGGAGGTTTATAGGAACATTATAACCAGACCTACCTGAATAGCTGCAAGAACAAAGGATTCTAGCAGGAAGAAATTTGCAGCAACCAACCACACCCGCTCCAATTTTATTATAAAAGAAGCCTGAATTCTAACTTGGATGAAATGGTTCTTTGGAACATTAGTCCATCCTAGTCTGCTGGCTTTCCAGATAAAATTCCTATTCCTTATCTAACAACTCATCTCTTGATTTTTCCAACCACCATGTGGGGAGCAGCAGGAGCTTGGACTTAGTGACAAATGCACCCAAAAGGTAACCCCAAGAATAGACAAAGTGTCATTTGTGGTGAGTATATTCTGAGGAGTGGAATTTCTGGGTCATTCTTTCTAAAATTATAATTTCTCATGGTAAAACAAAGTAACAATTATTAATAGAACCTGCCACAGTATCATATATTAAAATGGTTTAAGGCTGTATTAATTACACTATAATTAAGCTTTATAAATCAGGAACATGACATTACTTATTCCCAAATAGTTAATCAAAAAATATAGACAAATTTTATGTACAGAGATTCATTTCAACATTGTTTAAAACAATAGTAATGACAAATCTGCAAACATCTTGAATATCCAAACATGGTAACAACGGAGTAAATGATTATACATCATACAACATGATGTACATATTGCAACAAAATTCTACCAGTATGATTTTTAATGATATGGAAAAAGTAAAAAGACCATATATTCTTCATTACTTTAAAAAAGTATATAGTTTCATTTATTGCCTGCTCAGATTTCAATGCTTTAGATGAGCCTTCCCTGACTACTGATTACACCAGCATTTTGTTGCCACTTTCTTTCCCTATATAACATCTTAATTTTTTTGTAGTATTACCACTCCCTGAAAATTCTTTTTGTTTGTTTCTTTATTCATTGTCTTTCTCACTCTGCTAGGATGTAAACTACATCCTGCCTGTTTCTTTGCTGCTGCTGCTGCTGCTATATCCCGCAAGGTCTGGAAACATGTTTAGTGTATAAAAGTGTTCAAAATGCAATTATTAAATGAATGAGCATGATGTTCAGAAAAAGGCCGAGAAGAACTACACTGAAATGTTAACAATGGTTCAATTTGAGTGATGGAATTATAGGCCATTTTACTTTCTCTTTGTTTTTTATCCAAGATTTCCCTTGATAATCCTACTATCCTTGAGAGTAAAACTGAAAAATGGAATAAAAATAAAGATATAACATTGAAATTACCTGGAGAGAGGATAACAATTGCTGTAAGCAGAGCATACTCTTCTTGAGTCATTTTCAATTCAGCAATACTTTTATAAAAGCTAAACATAGGCGTTATATATTCATCAGAGATACCTATGGGGGAAAGTTGAAAAATTGCAGAGGCATAATAAAATTTTTGAATGGCTGAAAAGTGTAAAACTACAAACACATTATACACACACAGACAATATTTATACCCATATGTATACATTTAAATGACTATATATAAATATCCCAGTTAAAGGTGAAGCACTACAAAAAAGATCAGTTAATGAAATCCTTAAAATATAAACTAATCAATGATTTATCTTTGATCTTGACTGTGCCTTTGTTTTAGTCACAACTGTGTGATAACAAATGGTAATATTCTTGAATTACCAAAAGAATCTCTGAACTTCACCATGTTCTAGATGGGGCTTGGTTAATCTTTTAATTATCACTATCTGTAATCAAGACATAGACAGCATCTTAACCAACAAAAAATTATTGTTCTTTAGTCCAGAAGTATAAACTCTACTTAATACATTAGCTAGAGTTCTTTACAGAGTTCCCATCTCTCTCTGAAGTATCAAACTGTTTATCCACTTCCCATCAGGCAATGGTACTTGGCTTTTCTCTTCAAACTCAGCATGTCCCAAAGCAAAGACACCATGTAAAGGACTAAATTCCTCATCTTCCTCCAAATCCACTTCTTTCCTGATGTTCCCATTCTTAGTGACTGGTATCCTCACCCACCCAATTGTCTCCACCTGGTAACCAAGATTCAGCCTCCCTCTAACTCAGTCTGGTGCTGAGTCCTCTGGATTTGACCAGGTAACTCTCACCTGGCACCTGGCTGACCTAGTTTAAGTTTTTAATTGTTTTCATATGGATTACTCCACCTGCCTCCTCACTGGTCTTCCTCTTTTTAGTGTGGTCCCTTTCAGTCGATCCCAGAATCACCCTTCTAAAATTCAAACCACACCGTGTCTCCCCAGTTCTTTCAGACCTTCAAAAACTCTCCATGGTTTTGGCATAAATGTCTTCCTTTTTACATAGGAAACTCTAGGCCCTGTCTCCGGCCTTTCCCACCGCCAACTACTCACCCACATGATAACAATAGGAGTTAACATTTGAGTACTCACTGTGTATTAGGTGCTGTTCTAAGCACTTATTGCACTGGGAATCATTTAATCTTTCTAACACTCCATTAGATGGGCACAGAGAGGTTACATAACTTGGCCAGACACACAGCTGGTGAAAAGTGGGACCAGGATTCAAACCAAAGCTAGTAGGCCTCGGAGTCCTGGCTGTTAGTTGTGACTAAGGGGTACCATCTTTCTATCACACAACCTTTACTCCAGCCATGTTCAGGCACTTGGAGTTCCCTAAACAATTCTTATTGCTCAGTTTTGTACATGTTATTTTCTCTGTTTGAAATATCCTTCTCCTCCTTTATAACTTACTCCTCTTCATAATTTAAGATTCCTTTGTGCCATTTCCTCCAGTCATTCAAGAGCAATTAGTTTAGTGCCTGTTCTGTGCTTGGCCCCACTCCAGAAAAGCTTTGATTAGGGAATTGTGCAGAAAGAAAAAAAAAAAGAAAGGTTGTGTTGTGACTTATGGATGAATTAAGATGAGACTGAGTTTCCCAGAACTGGTCCACAATAGACAACTCTATTTCATCTCAAACTAGACCTAAAGCCTTAGAGTTCAGGTGAAACATACCAAATAAAATTGGATTCCAAATGCTAAAAAGAGTATAATTATCATCTAATAGTACATTTTACAGGCTCAGAAAGTCTGAATCCTCATCTTTAGATGAATCTGAAGAATCTTCTCAAATAGAATCTCTGGCCTTTCTCTCTTTTAATCAAAGTAGCACTTTTCTCCCCTTCAATGCTTAATCGAACCCAGTGGGCTCTCTTAACAATAGTGTCCTTGTTGAACAACTTGGGGATGACATTGTGTGGAAGACTGCTCTCTATCCAGCTATTACAGATTGAAGTGAATGCCCCTGATCAAGCTAGATACAACTTAAAATTCAGACAGCTGGAGTATGTAGGCTGGGACTACTAGTCCTGGTTGCCAATAGATATAGTAGTTAAAGAGGTAGTAAGTCTGAGTCTAAAAGCTGACCTATGATTTGATCTTGGGCACCTTACTTAAACTCTTTAAGCCTCAGTTTCCTCATCTGTGAAATGTGAATTGTAACAATAGTATTATATGAGATAAAATATGTAGTGTTCTTAGCACCTTGCCTAGCCTTTAGTCACTCTACTTGAAGGTAATTTTTAGATACTTAGGATAGTGAAAGTGAAAATGTTAGTCATTCAGTAATGTCTGACTCTTTGCAATCCCGCGGACTGTAGCCCTCCAGGCTCCTCTGTCCATGGAATTCTCCAGGCAAGAACACTGGAGTGGGTTGCTATTACTTCCTCCAGGGGATCTTCCTGACCTACGGATAGAACCCAGATCTCCTGCATTGCAGGCAAATTCTTTACCATCTGAGCCACTAGCTCAGATGCAGCATCCTGCCTGGCTCATGGTAGACTCTCAGTAAATGTTAAACCCTCATAAATGTTAGTGCAAATAATCATAATAAGAACTATTATTGTCATTATTCAGGAAATTGGGTCAATACATTTATTCCATCTAAATCTTTGATTAAGCTCATGTACTTTTGTATTTACAAAGCTGTATTTTTGCTTTTTGTTTTGTTTTTGCATTCTGCAGTTTGCTAGAGATGAATACAAACTGGCTGATCAGTGATTTGCCTCAGTATTTTTCTAGGTATTAAAGCTAAGCTGAGATCTGTATTTGTTAAAAAGGCCACTCTTTCACTTTTGAGAAATGGCAGTCTTCTATATTTGAGTACTATACTCTTCAGTTGCAGTTACCTAAAATAACTCACGACTGTCATTATTTTAAATAATACATAAAGGTTTGGAGATAAGGTTGGTGGTGGTTTAGTCACTAAGTCATGTCTGACTCGTGATCCCATGGACTATATAGCCTGCCAGGCTCCTCGGTCCATGGGATTCTCCAGGCAAGAATGCTGGAGTGGATTGCCATTTCCTTCTCCAGGGGATCTTCCCAACCCAGGGACTGAAACCCCATCTCCTGCATTGCAGGCAGATTCTTTACAAACTGAGCTACCAGGGAAGCAGGCAACTGATGTGGAAATATTTATGAAATCATCTTTGACTACATTTCTTATTTTGTTTCCCTAAATCCCTTTCACCTTCCAAAGATGATACCATTAGCTATCTAATTCCAACTGGTAATTTTTGGGGAAAAAAAACAGGTTAAAATGTTTATTAAAAATGTTCGTCTTGTAAATGTTCATTGTAAAGACCAACAGTGGATATAGAGAAAATGTAGAAAATAAATAATAGAAGAGTTTTAAGAAGTATTTTCTTACAGGATAGATAAATATAAAGTTGTTTTTGGAATTAGAGTGGATAATCAGAGTTAATCATGCCAGCATAAACAAAGAGATGCTTTAAGTATTTTTGAGCCAGCAATTTCTAACATAAGCAATGTAACAACAGCATCATCCTGAAGGGGCAGTCTTTTCTTGTTTTCCTGCTTCCTCCTCCAGAAACTTGTTCTAAGTCCAATTAGTTGATTTTTGGTCACAAGAGGGGGCTATTTTCTAATTTAATCATAAAGCCTACCATGAAAATGTTAGTTGTAAAAAAAAAAAATCACTGTTTCTGCTTTGTTTTTTGTTTTCCTTAAAAAAGTTTGTGATTGATAAATTATTTTTCCAATGATAAATATTCTCTGAGAGAATAACCATGTGATAGAATTAACACTATGCTCTTTAAAGTTACTTTAAATGTAAATGTCTTTATTTCCTAATTAACTTCCTAGTTTTAATTGGGGACAAAAATAAAGCAGAGGTATGTGTGTGTGTATCAAACACAAATGCACATATACAAGGCATCCTCATTTGGCTAGGACACCCCACTCATATTTCAAGGCCAAGTTCAAAGTTTGCTTTTTTTGTGGATCTTTTCCTGTCATGTTGAAGCAGAATTAGTTGTTTCCTCTTCTATGTTCAGTGCTATTGCACCTCTCACAATTCAAATTCTCCCTCCCATCAGAGTGTGAAATACCATCTACATTTTATAAAAACAGGAGTCAGCTGCTCTAGGCCCAGTGCTTGGCACACTGCCTGACCAATAAAGAAGTTTCTTATTCATATCTGTGTCTTAGTAACTAGCATCCTACTGGAGACACAGTAGGAGATTAATAAATGCTTGTTAAATTATGCAATATTATGTTTTGTTTGTTCCTAGCAATGAAGGTTGTTACCTAGCTGTGAGATGTACTAGGAGAAAAGATGCCATTCAGACAATGGAAATATTCTTGTGGTGCTGAGATTGGACCTTGGCCTCTGTTTCAATTGCTAACCTCCACTCAGTGAGTCATTTTTGCCATACTGTTGCCTTGATTAAAATATTTAAGATATTTAATACTTTCCAGTAGTCTGGGTGGCTAAAATTTATCTTAGGATAATGGTGCTTAGGAGTTGCCAGGGTTTGGACTGTCAAATTTCAGATTTATCTCAACAGAATTCACCAATTTTTGTGCATCTTGTCTGTGCCAGGCACTGTGTTAGTGCTGGGAAGGGTCCTCAAGCAGTTCACAGATTTATGGAGGAGACAAACGCATAAATAAATACATAATGTCCCAAACTGGACAAGAAAAACAGGCTTGGGGAATACTGCCGAGGGGCAATGGAAATATTGACACTTGTGTTACTTTAATACTATCTCTTATTTTGAAGGAGTTTCTTCCTATAAGTTGACCCCCAAATTTGTCCCATGCCAAAATTATCATGAAAAGCAACATAAGAAGTTGTGAGACTTCTAAAATTTAAGACTTAAAGCTTTCTTATAAATATTCTGTCATTTGTCTCTGTACATTTCCAACCTTTCTTTCAAAGACAGTCTATGAACTGACAGTTTAAATCTGCTTCATTAGAGAATTTAGCTTTTATAACGATTTTCATTTTGTGTAAGTTGCCAAAGTTAAAGCAGCAAAATCATATATATTTAAAAAGTAGAAAAAATATACTATATACAGTATGCTTTACTATGCTACAACAACTTTATCACTCTAATAAGCATCTCTTTTTCCTCTGATCTCATTTTCTCCATTCTATTATTTGCTTAAATGCAATTTCCGATTGATAGCTGCTGCTTGTGTCTTCTCACTCAACCAAAGGGGAAGAACCGTGTCTTACTAGGTCCTTATAGTCCCTACCAGCTAGTAGCTGGGCAAATATTAGATCCTAGCAAGTGACAGGTACAATGTATAGAAGAGTGCTGGGCTTGGAGTAGAACACCTGTGTTCATCTCCTGATAGTCTGCTGATTAGCTGTATGACCTTGGGCAGGTCACCCAGCCCATGTAAGCCTTTCCCCAATTATAAAATAGGAACATAGCCCTCACCTTTAGAGGCCATTGGAAATACTAAGAAGATGATGCTTGTGAAAGCAAACCATTGCACAATCACGAGGTATATTGTCATCTTGATAAACACTGAATTGAATATTTTACTTATGTCTGTTGTGGGTAATCAGAAAAGGCCAAAAAACACTATAGTTTTCAGAGGTTATTTCAATTTGAAGTGAACATAACAGAACAAGTTGTTAAATCTGTGAGAAGTTATTGCTGATTACCTTAATGTAAAAATGTAAACTAGTGTCGGCAAGCCCTTTTCAGTTCTATCATATTTTATGGTATCATATGATTGTTCCTATTTTTATTAAAAATTCCAGGTTATGAATGAATTTTGCATAATACCACATTAGGAATAAAAAACTGATGCACTAGAATTATGAAAAAAAACTCAGCCACAGGTCGTGTCAGAAATATATTCTGAAGCCTCAATTAACATAAATAAACACTGTAATCCTCACTAGGTAAATGTATCTCGGGAGACAGTATCTTAGTGTATGTAATGTGATTTAATAATAGCAAACAAAAGAGTATGAATTTGAAGAACAGGAAAAGAAATTTCACATTATGTTCTTTAAAGAGCTCTGTAGGTTTAAACAGGGTAACTTTGAAATGTTACGTTATTCTGGAATTAAACATACAATAGAAATAAGAATGTGTTATATTTGCATAAAAATAAAGTTATTCTGAAAAGTCATCTTGCAAGATCAGGTTTTTATATGGTGTGGGAAAAAGGCACTGTTCTGAAAATTCACTGGGGGAAGCAAATTCATAAATATTAATAAACAGAAGCATCACTATAGATTAAAAATATGTAGCAGCACATGAATTTGGATGGTTTTCATTGTCACAGTATGTGGCTGATATTTGGGTAAAGTATCTTGTGAGCTGGAGGCATGCATGTTTCTTTATACAGACTGTTCTAGAAAACTTCATTCTTGAACTTTTCTGAAATTTGCAGTATTATAAGTTCTGTAACTTATGTTATCAAATAAGGTTTTTCTTTTTGATCACTACGTATTTTTAGTCTATAAGACCCTCATGTTTTCTCACCTAGTTATTGCATTGGTCTCTTTATAGAGACCTGCTACTTGTCTTAATTCCCCCAAACCTTCTTTCACAATAAAGATCTTTCCATAGTACTTTTATGGTCATATCGTATCTGTTCAGAATATCACCAAGAATCCCAATTACATAAGAACTAAAGTTACTTTTGTGGCATTCAACATCCTTAATAATCTGGCATTCACTGCATTTTCAGCTCCACAAATATTGTCTATTTTTTTTCTTCTCTCTTTCTCACAAATATTGTCTTGCAGCAATATCAAGGTATTTGTCAGTCTTTACATGGATGCTCTCTCATTTCTCCACATCTTTGTACCTGCAATTTCTATATTATTATATTGTAAAGGCTATATCTCCTGGAATGCCTTTTTCAGACTTTTGTGGCTTGACAAGTTCATAACCATTCTCCATGATTCAACTGAAATTTTACATGCCTTTTCTGACTCACCAGGAAGATTTGGCAGAAGGGAGGCACATCTTTAGGCTTCAACTTCATTTTACATACATATTCCTTATAATCTCTCTGACACTCCTTTGGAATCACTTGCTTATACACCTTACTTCTCCTCTAGTCTGTGAGTTCCCCGAAGACAAAGACTATACATTCTCATTTCCACACCCTCCCCATCACAGTATCCCTCCACAGAAAGTTAAACTGTGTTATTCATTCATTATTTCATTTTATCTGAGAGGCAGTGAGTATAGTGGTTAGGACACGTGGCTTCTGAAGTCAGGCTTCCTGTCTATCTCTGAAAAAATTATTTAACTATTCTCTGTCTTAGTTTTTTCATCTATAAAATGGGAAGAACAATAGTACTTAAAGGATTTTTGTGAGGATTTGAGGAACCAATATGTAAAGTATTTGGAACAGTGCCTGAAACCCAATAAGTGATGTATAAATGTTGCTATTGGTATTATTTCTTATTTGGCTTTGAACTGAGATAGATTAATAGCTTGATACATAGTCATTCATAGCTGAAGTTTCTGAATAAATGGATCTTTTTCTAGACTGAATAATCCCCACTCCTTTATGTTATTTTAAAAATCATACTAATTTTCCAATATTAAAAAAAATTTTCTCCTTTGGTCCTTCATCTTAATGCAGTGAAAAGAGGATTGTTGGTATTTTTCTATTACAACAAGAATTTTTGAACCAAGTCACAAAATTTGCCTCTATTTAAATTGCATCTTTTCTTTTTTGTGTCATTTTCCATGCTAGTCACAATGGGCATAAATTACATAAGACAGGCAAGAGGCCTGCCTTCATGGCATATTCAAATTCTTACTTGCAGGAACAAACGCTTTTTACCATTAACCAAATTACTTACCACTCTTTCGAATTCTTTCTTCCAGTAGGTCAGTATGTCCAGCTGGAAGTTTCTTACTGAAAATCTCAGCTGAACGGAGAAACATAGCTTCAACTGCAGACCCTTTCAGCAAAGCAATCTGATCTTCATGGTCCAATGTCTGAAATCCTGAATGAAGATGATAATCAAGTCAGTATCAAAAAGTTGAATGTTGTATAACAATATTTCACCATCCCCACTGATAGAAAATTTCCATAAAGTGACTTTGTAATTAAGACTGAGTAGCCAAATCAAGCTAATAAGTATCTGTTATATTCCCCAAATAGAAGCTGACTTTTATATTCATTGAGCAGGATTTGTTCAATGAGTTGGGCAAAAAAGGATATCAGGTCTACACCAAATATATATATATATACTTGTATACCATGGAAGACACAGGCTGATTCAAATGAAATATTGGAGACAAAGCATATTGTTTTTGAACCATTATTTTAGTCACGTCAGAAAGGGTCAGAGAGCCTTGACTCTGTAGAATGGAAGTATCCACAAGCCAGAAAACATTTTACGTGTACTCAGAGGTTTAAATGAATATTTGATCAACTCATGAGTCTTTAATCTATGTGAAGAAGCGGCATTCTACCCTCCTTGCCAAAAATACAATCAGGGTCACGTTGAGGTGTCTGCTCTGAGCTCAGCACTGCACATGCAGGGTAGGGAAAATAAGAGAAATATGCGAAAGAACTGATGACCTGAGGAAATATAATGCTGCCCGCAAAATCTGAAGTCCTTATGCGGGCTTATAGGCTACAGTCCCCAGCAGCCTCTTTGACTCATTTTCTCCATCACTTCTTCAGTAATTCTGCTCCAGCCACACTGACTCCTGCTTCTGCTGTGAGTCCACAAGTCTAATTTTGCTTCAGGGTGTTTGCTCTTCTCCAACTATCCCCATGCCTCCCTCCCTCACTGAAGGCAGGTCTCTGCTTCAAGGACCTTGAAGCAGACCCCTACCTAAAATAGTACTTCTCAGCACTCACTAGCCCCTACTTTCTTTATTTTCATTCAGAGAACTTACACAAACACAAACTCGTGTGCATATATATATTAATGCTCAGACATACATGGACACATGAATACAGACAGAAATAAACTAATGCCATCAGAGTCTAAATGCTCTGGAAAAGCATTAAAGAGCAACAGAATTCAAAGAGAGTAATGCCAAGAATTAAAAGTCACTACATAGATGACAGGCATTCAAAAATACTTGCCTAATGAATAAATGAATGAATTGAAGAACTGAAAACATAGCAAGCGTCCATTAATGGTGATTACCTAAATAAATTATGGTAAATCAGTATAAAATATGATAGTATGGAGGACAGTATAAAATAAGGTCTCTAAAACCAGGTTGTCTGGAATAAAATTCTGTCTCTGACACTTGCTATCTTTGTGGCATTAGGAAACATAATCTTAGTGCCTCACTTTCCTCATCTCCAAAATGGGGATTATAAAAGTACCTGCTCCTTAGGATTGGCAGAAGTATTAATGAAGCAATTGCATTAAATGCTTAGTACAGTTTTTGACATACAGTAAGTACTTAAATAATGTTAACTATTATTATTACAATAGAATACTATGCAATTCTTAAAAGCATGAGACTGATTTACACATATAGACTGATTTACACATATAGACATGGGAAAATCATAGATGCTTAAAATATATATATATTTTATGATCTCATAAATGTTAAAAAAAAAAAACCCTATGTATGTGTATGTTTGTAGAGATAAAAATATGTGAAAGAAATAAAGCCAGACTTCTATTAACCATGGCCTAGAATAAGGATGATACAGGTGGGTGAAGAGGGGACTTTCTAACCCTAACTTTCTGCTCCATATATTTCTGCATTGTTTGAGTCAGGTGATTGAATTACTAACGATGGACACCAATTTATTCAGAGTTTTTCCATCTAAAACTTTAAAAATGGATTGAAAAAGATTCCTTCTTTGCCTGCCTGCTGAGCCTGCTTTCTGAGATGGCCCAGATCTGTGAGGTAGGATTTTAAGGAGGTTTGGGAAAGTAGGAATTTTTTTTATCAAAGTCCATTAATCTTTTAAATTCATCTCCCCATTGATCAGCAAACATTTAAGTCCTTTTCCATAATTTATATTTTTCCCAAGTATAAAATCAGATTGTGAGAGTAAAGAATAAGCTTTTTCAAACTAGATTCCCTGTCTCCCTCCTACCCAAGATTCTGAATCACACTTTTAGAAGCTATGCCCCTTTGTTTCTCTTCCTCAAATAAAACCCAGAAAGTTAAATCAGTCCTGAAGTCTCATTTCCATCTCAGTGTCACAGATGCCTGATCAAGGCAAGTCTCAGCACGTCTTCTGCAAGTAGCAGCTCTGCTGTAACCATCTCTTTTCCTATTGGTAATGAATAACCTTCCCCTGTTCTAAGAATGGGAGTCTTTCCTATCTCTTAAAAAAAAAAAGTCACTACCTTAAAGACTCTAAGAGCTCCTCTGAGGGCGGGACCCTTGCTGAGTCTCCAGCACCCTGGATAGTGCCTGGCACGGGTTATGCTCAAAGTGCTGAAAGACTCTTGCTGCGTCTTTCACAAAACACCCTTTCATACTGGTATTATATCACTATTATTATTATACATAATAATGTCATTTCTAAAGTTATTGTTAACCAATATTCTTGGTTTCTCAAGATTTTCTTGCCTTTCATTTCCTGCTGTATTTAAATTTTTTTCCTTCTGCTTTACTCATAAAACATGCATTAATTATTTACACATGCATTAATTGTTTCTCTCCCTCAGGAACTATGTTAGGCACTGGAAATGAAGAGGTGTAAAGATTCTTGCCACTGCTTTCAGATAAGCTACCTTCTTATAAATAAGATTCTTTCTTTTCTTCAATTATTCCTTGGTTCAATACCAACTGATCATTTGAACTGAAAAACCTTTTCCCATAAGCGACCAAGAATGTCACATTCTCCCCATCCCAGTTCTAGCCCCCCATACACACAGCTTCCACTCTTGTACAATCTTGGTTTTGATCAAGATTGCTTTAGCTAAATTAGCATACAACAAATTAAGTTTCTCTTTCATTGTTAATAAAGGAATGAGATATATTAATGTTTCAATGATAACAAGAACTTTCTCCCCACGTTTTATGACTTTTACATAAGCTTATGTCTATCTATGATACATTTAATAAAATAATAGCATAATGCTTAGGAAAAGAAAGCAAATTATATGTCTAATTAAATTCCTACATCAGAAGTCACCTTCTATAACAATATTACAGTGTTGTGCTACTATACAAGGTATATACTCTACTAGACCATGGGTTTCTAATGTACTAACATATTTTAAAAACACTGAACAAATTAAACCTATTGACTTAGCATTGATAATGTGGCTGGAAAATGGGGGGTGGGGAGAGGTGTAACTTTGGGAGATAAGAATTTCTAAGGTGACTCAGTGATAAAGAATCTGCCTGCCAATGCAGGAGACTCAGGAGACGCAGGTTAAATCCCTGGGTTGGGAAGATCAGCTGGAGAAGGGAATGGCAATCCATTTCTGGCCTGGAAAATCCCATGGACTGTGGAGCCTGGTGGGCTACAGTCCATGGGGTCACAAAGAGTCAGACGTGATTGAGCATGCACACAGAATCTAAGTGATTATGGATAAGCCCCTCTCCCTCATCCCCCACATACAACTGTTCATCAAGCCCTATCAATTTTTGAGTCTCTCTTCATTTCCTCTTCTCTTTCTCTGCTATTGCTTTATTTTAAGCCCTTCACCTAGGTTGGTGCAGTAGGCATACTAACTGATTCTGACTACCTGCAATGCTTCCCTTTTCAAATCCATCTTATACAAACCCAATAAAGTCATATCTCTGTGACATAAGTTTCATCATGTTCTACTTCAAAAATAAATAAATAAATAAAGCCACCAAAACTCCTTACCATCCAGGGGATAAGAATTAAATCCTTTAGTTATGGTACCAATCTGCCTTATGTCAAAGGCAGTCTGGTACCGATCTGCCTTATGTTAAACCAAGAACCCACCGTAGATACACTGAACCTTCTCTCCCATCTCTAATAATCCTATTCTTGTTCATGCTTCATTACATTTTCACAAGCAGATCTCTCAACTTGGAATGCCCCTTCTTTCCTATCACCAGGAAAACTCCTTTTTTGTTTTATACCCAAATCAAATAAGATTCTTTCTGAAGCCTCCTGGTCTCTCTCAGGTACAATTAGGAACAACTTTCTCTTTGTTCAAACAGCGCTTTGTATGCATTAAAAAATTTTTTTAGCCTTTAGTTACTCTACTTGAAGGTAATTGTTAGGTATTTAGTATAGTGAAAGGGAACGTCTAAACTGCTCAGTCATGTCTGACTCTTTGCAACCCCATGGACTGTAGCCCACCGGCTTCTTTATCCATGGAATTCTCTAGGCAAGAAAACTGGAGTGGGTAGCCATTCCCTTCTCCAGGGAATCTTCCCAACCCAAGGATCAAACCTGGGTCTCCCGAATTNCTTTCTGAAGCCTCCCGGTCTCTCTCAGGTACAATTAGGAACAACTTTCTCTCTGTTCAAACAGCGCTTTGTATATATTAAAAAATTTTTTTAGCCTTTAGTTACTTTACTTGAAGGTAATTGTTAGGTACTTAGTATAGTGAAAGGGAACGTCTTAGCTGCTCAGTCGTGTCTGACTCTTTGAGACCCCATGGACTGTAGCCCACCGGCTTCTTTATCCATGGAATTCTCTAGGCAAGAAAACTGGAGTGGGTNGGGCGGTTCAAGATTGGGAACTCATGTACACCTGAGATGAAAAAAAATAAAAATAAAAATTTAAATAAATAGCACACAGAACTCCAAAAAAAATAGTATTAATATTATTTTTCATTGATGTTTACATAATGCACTATAGGAAGTATATTCAATTTCACATTAAACACAGAAGTAAATATGTTGGGTAAAGTGATGTCAACATCCTTTAGGGAAAAATCTTAAAGTTCTGTTAATTTTCAGAATTGTATAAATTATTGAGAATATAGTTATACACGAAAATAACTCCAGGGGACTTTGAAAAAAAATTTTTTTTTTTGAATAATCATGGGGCTTCCCTGGTGGCTTAAAAGTTAAAGAATCTGCCTACAGTGCAGGAGACCCAGGTTTGATTTCAGGGTAGGGAAGATCCCCTGGAGAAGGTACTAGCTACCCACACTCCAATATTCTTGCCTGGAGAATTCCATGGACAGAGAAGCCTGGCAGGCTACAGTCCATGGTGTTGCAGAGCTGGGCATGACTGAGCAATTAACACTTTCACACTGAATAATCATACAATATCATCATGAATTTTCACTTAAACAGAACAATCTAAAATAGTGGAGAACAATCTCCCATGTTCCCATTTAACTTCCTCATTCTCTCAGTGTTAATGAAACAAATCTCCAAGAATTTCTTTGTCCAGGGCATGTATTTTATAGGATCATACAAAAGTTCCTATATCTGTTGCTGGATGAATCTGTGTTTTCATAAATAATATTATAGACTCTTGTAGGTAGGCTCATGAAAAATGTCCTCAGGACTTAGCTGGAACAGGTTCATATTTAAGTGATGAGGAACATGAACCACCTAGGATCGAAGTGAGTGTTTCCACTGTAAGATTGGATTCCAGCCGCAGCCCCTGCCGCAGTCTCTTGTTTCATACATGCTAAGAAGAGATTGTGATCGGACACTATAAAACTTTCATCCATCCAGAGCTGGATTATTTACACTGCCCTATTTCTTCCCGCTTCTTGCACGCCTTATTTCTTTGGGTCCATCCCAGTTGCCTGTGGTTGGGGAACAATAGAACTGGAGTCACCTTCCAAAGGTTTTTATTTCATGTGGCATTCCCTCTCTGAATGTGATCATCTCCTTGGTGATGTTTGTTTGTCTATTTGTGTTTTGAGAAGGAAGAGGACGTATCTCAGAATCTGAGGGGTCTGCAGAATTTTCAGAATGAAAAATTAATATGTTATATACTAGCGTGCATTACAAATTCTGATGTAGATTAAGGTTTCTCACAAAGCCAGTAGTTAATACAATGTTTCTTTATCTGATTGAAAGACCAAATTATATTAAAACTCAGAGTAGTTAATTTCCTGTGTAAACCTATACAAATTGGTTCAAAGCTGAACAAAGAAGGAGTCTTAATAAAACGACTTGGTTTAAAACTCTATCTAGACAATTCAGAGGCAATTATACTTTATAAAACATTCTTAATTTTCCCCACAGCTGTGAATTTTTATGCTAATTAAGTAAGCAGGATATTAAATTATATTTGGAGGAAATTTTTAGACTTTTATTCTTTGTAGCTAATTAAAACATGCTATTTTGGCTGTATGTTAAAGCCACTTCATTTCACATATAATTCATTGCAAGAATGGACACTAAAATACAGCTGTTTCTTTCAGGTGTATGAAGTGCTCTGCAGCTGACAGTTTGGACAATTTCAGTGGTTCATTATTCTTTTCAAGAACTTAGATGGTTTACTAAGTCCCTTCCTCAATTTGTGACCTACCATTCTAATCGTATGAATTACCTGACATCTGCCTCCTTAAGAGATTTTTAGTGGAATTTAATTGCTTGATGCAACTACCTGTATACATACATTCAGCCAACATTCCCATTTCTTTGCATTTCCTTAGTCGACACTCTTGGCACTTCCTTCGCATGTACATGTCCATCACGCAGTTGCCCCCATTTTTACACTTGTACACGGCATTTTTGGTAATGCTTCTTCTGAAGAAACCTGGGGAAGAAACACAGAAAGGAGTAAGAGGCTCCTAACAACACACTCGACTTCAGAGATGGCAGAGCATCTTCTCATGAACCCCTGCAGGGTACGCAGGCCATCCTCGACCATACCTGTGACAAATGTCCTTTCAGTTGCACTACATGGTCCAGACTGGCTGCTATTTTAATGATTTATCTCTCAAAAATAAAGACATGCTTGAATGATAGCCTCTCTTAGAAAAACTCTTTGTTTTAGAAGATAGATTACTTTCATTAGTGTATCTTTACAGGGAGACAATTACCCGCTAATGAGCTCTAGGTGCTAGTAGTAAAGAGTTGAATAAGTCATACCTGCCCTCTTACAGTTTATGGGCTAGTTGAGAACAAAGAGATGCAAACAACCAAATCAGTGAAATTCCATGTTCCTGGGCTGTGCTGGGGCAAAGAAGCTGGCTGAATGGTCAGTTCTGGATGCAGAGGTCAGAATCAGAAGCGAGAAATGAGCTGTCTTAAAAAACAAGGGACTGTTTACCAGGCAGACAGGGAGAGGTCACATTTAAGGTTTCATTTCTGTACTTAATATACCCCGCTTGGTATAATAAACCAAATCTTGCTTTAAAAATAAGCATCTCCCTGAAGAGGATATAGCCATACCCACTGCTGCTTCAGTTTAGTTGTCTGGACCAGGGCAAGGGATTGCCTGACTCCCTCTCTGCTTCTCCTCTTCCTCCTCCACCCATGGACCTGGATGACCGTAGTTCCTGGCTCTTCCATGGTGAGTCAAGAAAGAATTGTGGGAGGCAGGGGAGGAAGTGACAGGGAAGTGCTTACTTGCCTGGTGTTGTCAGAAGCTGGTTTCTACCTAGCGAATTTCTGAAATTGATTATCCCATGGGTCGTGTTATTTTGAGAACCCCTCCCCTCTCCTTGATGAGGGCAAATATGTCTCTCTTCTAGCCCATGGCTCGTATCTCCCTCTGCTTCTAGGAATTTGGCAATTCTCCTCCTTTCTCTTTCTTCTGAGGTCCCTCCATGTGGCGCTTTTAGCATGGACTTAACCCCATGCTATTTTCTCTGCTCCAACAAACTCAGAGAAAGTTCCTCCCACCTATCTATGAGCAGTCAGCTACCTGTCCTCTTGACCTTTTGACTTCTCATGTGAAAGTCAGACATCAATCTCTGGTGTTCCTCAGCTGTGTTCAGTCTCCTCAAGTGATCCTGTTGACGACCCTTCCATTGGGCGCAGGGCAGCAGGGCAGCAGGGCCTCCTTAGTGCACAGACCTTATCTGGGGAAGAGGGATATCTTTTCCTAATTCCCATGAAAGCTCCATACTTTTTTCACTGGTGTTGAGTGTTTGAGTGTCTCCTGTGGAGGTATTTGTCAGCAGTGGCCTGCCACTAGAGCAGGGTCTCTGGGTGCAGGAGACCTGGGTATGGCATAAGCCCTCTTGGAGAAGATTGGCATTAACCCCACCACTGAGCCACCAAAACTTACACAGGACTGGGGAAATAGATACTGCGAGGGCACAAATAAAACCTTGTGCACATCAGGACCCAGGAGAAAAGAGCTGTGACCCCACAAGAGACTGACCCAGACTTGCCCATGAGTCTCCAGGACTCTGGCAGAGGCGTGGGTCAGCACTGGCCTGCTGCAGGGTTGGGGGCAATGAGTGCAGCAGTGTGTGCATAAGAACTTTTGAAGGAGGTTGCTATCATCGTCATTCAGTTCAATTCAGTTGCTCACTCGAGTCCAACTCTTTGCGACCCCACTGACTGTGGCATGTCAAGCTTCCCTGTCCTTCACCAACTCCCGGAGTTTACTCAAACTCATGTCCACTGAGTAGGTGATGCCATCCAACCAACTCATCCTCTATCGTCCCCTTCTCCTCCTGCCTTCAATCTTTCCCAGCATCAGGGTTTTCAAATCAGTTAGTTCTT
>SJYA01000828.1:666956-826152 GCA_006410615.1 Neotragus moschatus | reverse complement strand
AAGATCATGGCATCTGGTCTCATCACTTCATGGCAAATAGATGGGGAAACAGTGGAAACAGAGTCAGACTTTATTTTGGGGGCTCCAAAATCACTGCAGATTGTGATTGCAGCCATGAAATTAAAAGACAATTACTCCTTGGAAGGAAAGTTATGACCAACCTAGATAGCATATTAAAAAGCAGAGATATTACTTTGCCAACAAAGGTCTGTCTAGTCAAAGCTATAGTTTTTCCAGTGGTCATGTATGGATGTGAGAGCTGGACTGGAAAGAAAGCTGAGCACCGAAGAATTGATGCTTTGAACTGTGGTGTTGGAGAAGACTCTTGAGAGTCCCTTGGACTGCAAGGAGATCCAACCAGTCCATCATAAAGGAGATCAGTCCTGGGTGTTCATTGGAAGGACTAATGCTGAAGGTGAATCTCCAGTACTTTGGCCATCTCATCTGAAGAGTTGACTCACTGGGAAAGATCCTGATGCTGGGAAAGATTGAAGGTGTGAGGAGAGGGGGACGACAGAGGATGAGATGGTTGGATGGCATCACTGACTCGATGGACATGAGTTTGATTAAGGTCCACGATTTGGTGATGTACAGGCAGGCCTGGTGTGCTGCAGGCTATGGGGTTGCAAAGAGTTAGACCCGACTGAACAACTGAATTGAACTGAACTCAACTTCCACTGGTGGCCCCTAGGGGAAGACAGCTGCATCCCACACCTTTGCAATGGGGATGTGGGATTCCCAACACACTAGTCACATTTCCTAAACCTTTAAAGCTCCCTCTGTAAATTCCTCCTCACTTCAAACCTTCTAAATGGGCACGATATTTATCTAGTCTTTAACGACCCACCACAACTGGGCTTGCTTATAATTATAGCATCTATTGTCTTCTTGCCTCTGTCAAAACTGAGACAGCTGTGTCCTATTTTAACAGCCTATTGGAATAATAGCTGACCTTTACCAAACTCCCACTGGCTTTTGTTCTAACCACTTCACTTGCATTATTTATTTAGTCTTTATATAAATTTTATTCTGAAGATAATATGATGTGTCCCCATATTACAGATGAAGAAGAAAGGTACATGGAGGTTAAGTACTTTGGTCATGAGCACATTAATAGGTGGACTAGAAAGTTCAAATCCAGGCAGTCATGTACCAAACCCCAAACTCTTAACCACAAGGCTATAATTGCTCCTCTCACATCAGAAGCAGAGAAGGCAATGGCAACCCACTCAGGTACTCTTGCCTGGAAAATCCCAGGGACAGGGGAGCCTGCTGGGCTGCCATCTATGGGGTCGCACAGAGTCGGACACGACTGAAGCGACTTAGCAGCAGCAGCAGCAGCACATCAGAAGAGAATCACTTAATATTAACTCCCTACTATCTGTAAGCTTTATCAAAGAATGCAACAGCTATACCAAGATGAAGAAAACATTCCTGTCCTCAGAGCTTCCAACTTAGTGGCAAGACAAAGAAGTAAAATCACAGTATAATGCAGTGGAGAGTAATAGGAGAGCTAATTAAGTAATAAATTACTGTAATGTAGATGAAAAAGTGATCATTCCATGGCCATACTAAATTCTTAGTATGTGAAGGATATGCCACATTAAAGGGGAGACAGCAGTTCCATCATAGACTTAGGGACTTGCACATTTGTTATTACAATTTCCCAAGCAGAAGGCAATAAAAACTGTTCTAGTGAGATAAGTATATAACGCTTTCCCATCACTGAGAAATCTAGTGTCATGAGGAAAGGCATTATATGGGCTGGGAATGAAAGAAAGTGAAAGTGAAGTTGCTCAGCCATGTCCAACTTCTTGTGACCCCATGGATTGTAGCCTACCAGGCTCCTCCGTCCATGGGACCCTGATTAATTCCAAGCAGGGGAAGTCACTTGGAATGATACAGGGCTATTCTGAGCCCATATGTCTTTTCCTCAAGACACTAGACCTGACCTGGGTTCGATCCCTGCAGGGGTTGGGAAGATCCCCTGGAGGAGGGCATGGCAACCCACTCCAGTATTCTTGCCTGGAGAATCCCCATGGACAGAGGAGCTTGCCTGGCAGGCTACTCTCCACTGGATCACAAAGAGTCACACACGACTGAGCAACTAAGCACGGGGGGAGTCACAGAACTCATGATGGAATTAGAATTTGAGCTGGACATCAGAGAATAAGTGGAATTTTGAAACATGGACTTTGAAGGAGGNGCCTGGCAGGCTACTCTCCACTGGATCACAAAGAGTCACACACGACTGAGCAACTAAGCACGGGGGGAGTCACAGAACTCATGATGGAATTAGAATTTGAGCTGGACATCAGAGAATAAGTGGAATTTTGAAACATGGACTTTGAAGGAGGAAGGAAAGACTGGGAAATGAGCAAAGGCATGGAGTTATGGAAATTCCAAAGAAGGGTAGATAATCCATCTTGATGAGAGGGTAGAGTGTGGGGAGAATTAGTGGGAACTGGATGAGGGCATGTGGTAGGACAGAATATGGTTAAATGAACTTGAGCTCCAAGCAAAGAAGCTGAAATACCTTTAAAGGGTTTTGGCAGGGGAGGGTCTAACCTAATCTGTATGTTGGGAAGATGCCTTGGAGCAAGATCAAGGTGGGACAGGGAGACAAGAGGCTGTTATGGCCAGAGGGTGATGGATACCTGACTTAGAGGCAGGGAAAACAGGAAGGAGGAAACAGGAACATTCAGGCCTGGATAACTAACTCAAAATATGAAAACAGGCTGAAGAAAAAAAGAAAAAAGTCATAAACTTGCTTGTAAATTTGTCAGCTAGTGTAACTCTCAGTAGGAAAGATACTACCATTTTCCTCAATGTCAAATCTAACCACCTGAAGTCTAAAAAAGTCTGTTGATTTTGGGAGTGCAAATACCAGATCATGCATTTCAGAAGAAACTATAGACAAAAAAAAGAATTTTTTTTTTCTGGTACCAAACGATTGAACTCAATGACCACTTTAGCCTACCTGAGTTAATATTTCCACTTATTCTCAGCCTCTCCCAAGGATGATTCCCTCTAAAATCATGATCAATACTGATAGTTCAATAATTAACAGAAATAAAATTCCTTATTCCAAGATGAGTCAAAGGACAATTCTGCAGGGTTTTTTTTTTATTATTATTATTCTGTTAATACTGCATTAATACTGAGAAGGAAATCATTATCATTTCAATAGCTGAATTAATTAGCTTTCACTCTGAGGTGGCAACACAATACTATCATTATATCACTTAAATAAGGCTATCTATACAGTATTTATACTTAAGCAAATCCATCCATACACATACTTCTGCTTCTATTTAGTACATATTCAACAATGCCCATATCAAAAAAGTCATTTGAAAATGAATAGAAAATATTCTCTGAGGAACAGAGGCTCCCTGGTAATCAAAGATGAGTAGACAGGGCTGGCATTGCCATCTGATGAGTATGTTGCACTAGGAGGGCTCCAGGGTGGGGGGCAGGGGGCAGGTGAATAGCTATGGTGAAATGGACCCCTCAATTATGCAGAACACTGGACACCCTGCCTTTTTGTTTGGGGCTTCCCTGGGCATCTGTCTGCAATGCAAGAGATCGGGCTCGATCCCTGGTTGGGAAGATCCCTTGGAGAAGGGAATAGCAACCCACTCAAGTATTCTTGCCTGGAGAATTCCATAGACAGAGGAGCCTGGCGGGCTACAGTCCATGGGGTTGCAAAGAGTCAGACACACTGAGCAATTACTACTTTCATTTTCACATACAGACAGAACCCATACACTCCCAACTCATACATACACGCATGCCTATACAAACACACATGCACATACTGGACTCCAGGGACTGGCAGTAGGCCACCCATTAATCTGAAATCAGTAAAATGTTGGCTGATGTTTAAACCTTTAAGGCTTTTTTTTTTCCCCGACCAAGGCCAAAGGCATGCAGAATCTTTGTTCCTTGACCACAGCTCAAACTCACGCCCACTGCAGTAGAAGCAAGAATTCTTAACCACTAGACCACCAGGTAAGTCCTCCCCTGGCTTTTTCAGTTTAGTTCAGTCATGTCCAATTCTTTGCAACCCCATGGACTGCAGCACCAGAATTCCCTGTCCATCACCAAATCCTGGAGCTTAATCAAACTTATGTCCATTGAGTTGGTGATGCCATCCAACCATCTCATCCTCTGTCATCCCCTTCTCCTCCAGCCTTCAATCTTTCCCAGCATCAGGGGCTTTCCAGTGAGTCAGTTCTTGGCATCAGGTGACCAAAGTATTGGAGTTTCAGCTTCAACATCAGTGCTTCCAGTGAATATTCAGAGATGATTTTTAGGATTGACTGGTTGGATCTCCTTGCAGTCCAAGGGACTCTCAAGAGTCTTCACAAACACCACAGCTCAAAAGCATCAATTCTTCGGCACTCAGCTTTCCTTATAGTGNCAAAGTATTGGAGTTTCAGCTTCAACATCAGTGCTTCCAGTGAATATTCAGAGATGATTTTTAGGATTGACTGGTTGGATCTCCTTGCAGTCCAAGGGACTCTCAAGAGTCTTCACAAACACCACAGCTCAAAAGCATCAATTCTTCGGCACTCAGCTTTCCTTATAGTGCAACTCTCACATCCATACATGACTACTGGAAAAAACATAGCTTTGACTAGATGGACCTTTGTTGGCAAAACAATGTCTCTGCTTTTCAGTATGCTGTCCAGGTTGGTCATAGCTTTTCTTCTAAGGAGCAAGCGTCTTATAATTTCATGGCTGTAGTCACCATCTGCAGTGATTTTGGAGCCCCAAAATCTAAAGTCTCTCACTGTTTCCACTGTTCCCAAATTTATTTGTCATGAAGTGATGGGACTGGATGCCATGATCTTAACTTTCTGAATGTTGAGTTTTAAGCCCAATTTTTCACTCTCTTCTTTCACTTTCATTAAGAGGCTCTTTAATTCTTCTTCTATTTCTGCCATAAGCGTGGTGTCATCTGCATATCTGAGGTTATTGACATTTCTCCCAGCAATCTTGATTCCAGCTTGTGCTTCTTCCAGCCCAGCATTTCTCATGATGTACTCTGGGTATAAGTTAAATACGCAGGGTGACAACATGCCTTGACGGACTCCTTTCCCAATTTAGAACCAGTCTGTTGTTCCATGTCCAGTTCTGTTGCTTCTTGTCCTGCATACAGATTTCTCAGAAGGCAGATCAGGGGGTTGGTATTCCCATCTCTTTCAGAATTTTCCACAGTTTATTGTGATCCACACAGTCAAAGGCTTTGGCATAGTCAATAAAGCAGAAATAGATGATTTTCTGGAACTCCCTTGCTTTTTTGATGATCCAACGATGTTGGCAATTTGATCTCTGGTTCCTCTGCCTTCTCTAAATCCAGCTTGAACATCTAGGGGAAGTTCATAGTTCACGTACTATGGAATCCTGGCTTGGAGAATTTTGAGCATTACTTTGCTAGCGTGTGAGTTGAGTGCAATTGTGCGGTATTTTGAACATTCTATGGCATTGCCTTTCTTTGGGATTGAAATGAAAACTGACCTTTTCTTGTCCTGTGAGCACTGCTGAGTTTTCCAAATTTGCTGGCATATTGAGTGCAGCACTTTCACAGCATCATCTTTTAGGATTTGAAATAGCTCAACTGGAATTTCATTACCTCCACTAGCTTTGTTCCTAGTGATGGTTCCTAAGGCCCTTGATCTAGGAAGACTTGACTTCTCATTCCAGGATGTCTGGCTCTAGGTGAGTGATCACACCATTGTGGTTATCTGGGTCATGAAGATCTTTTTTGTATAGTTCTCTGTGTATTATTGCCACCTCTTCTTACTATTTTCTGCTTCTGTTAGGTCCATACCATTTCTGTCCTTTATTGTGGCCATCTTTGCATGAAATGTTCCCTTGGTATTTCTATTTTTCTTGAAGAGATCTCTAGTCTTTCCCATTCTATTATTTTCCTCTATTTCTTTGCACTGATCACTGAGGAAGGCTTTCTTATCTCTCCTTGCTATTCTTTGGAGCTCTGCATTCAAATGGGTATATCTTTCCTTTTCTCCTTTGCCTTTCGCTCTTCTTCTTTTCACAGCTATTTGTAAGGCCTCCTCAGACAACTATTTTGCCTTTTTGCCTTTCTTTTTCTTGGGGCTGGTCTTGATCACTACCTCCTGTGCAGTGTCTCAAACCTCCATCCATAGTTCTTCAGGCACTCTGTTTATCAGATATAATCCCTTGAATCTGTTTGTCACTTTGACTTATAATCGTAGGGGATTTTTAAACAGTAACAAACACATGGCTATTTAAATAGCAACAAACACATAGGACTAAGCAATTAGTTATCTAACTTTCAATATGGCCTAAATAGAGTCAGCGTTTAGTTCTGCCTCAGCAGACTGCAGCCTAAGAAGGACTCTACCACTCACTTTATAGGGGCTTCCCTGGTAGTTCAGACAGTAAAGAATCTGCCTGCAATGCAGGAGAGCTGGGTTTGATTCCTGGGTTGGAAGATCCACTGGAGGAGGGAATGGCAACTCACTGCAGTATTCTTGCCTGGAGAATTCTATGAACAGACCAGAACAGTCTTTGTGACTCTTTGGGGTCACAAAGAGTCAGACATGACTGAAAGATTAACACTCACTTATACATGGCTTATTTTGTATCAGACACTTTATGAAACAGTTTGCATATGGTGTTTCACTTAACATTCATAACAATCCTATGAGGTAGACTTATTCTTATCTCCCTCTTACAGATAAGGGGACTGAGTTGCACAGAAATTAAGTAATTTGCTCAAGGTCCCATAGATAGTAAATAGTAGAGCTCAGATTTGAACCCTGATAGGCTCATTTCATGCAAAGACTGGCTCGATAAAGGACAGAAATGGTATGGACCTAACAGAAGCAGAAAATATTAAGAAGAGGTGGCAAGAATACACAGGAGAACTGTACAAAAAAGAGCTTCACAACCCAGATAATCACGATGCTGTGATCACTCATCTAGAGCCAGACATCCTGGAATGTGAAGTCAAGTGGGCCTTAGAAAGCATTACTATGAACAAAGCTAGTGGAGGTGATGGAATTCCAGTTGAGCTGTTTCAAATCCTGAAAGATGATGCTGTGAAAGTGCTGCACTCAATATGCCAGCAAATTTGGAAAGCTCAGCAGTGGCCACAGGACTGGAAAAGGTCAGTTTTCATTCCAATCCCAAAGAAAGGCAATGCCAAAGAATGCTCAAACTACCACACAATTGCACTCATCTCACATGCTAGTAAAGTAATGCTCAAAATTCTCCAAGCCAGGCTTCAGCANGCTGTGAAAGTGCTGCACTCAATATGCCAGCAAATTTTGAGAGCTCAGCAGTGGCCACAGGACTGGAAAAGGTCAGTTTTCATTCCAATCCCAAAGAAAGGCAATGCCAAAGAATGCTGTATGCTTCTAGGACTTTTATAAAATTGTCTTTATTTGTAATCATAATAGCTAACATCCTATGTGCCAGACTTTATTCTAACTCGTTTTTGTCAATGAATTTGTGTAACCCTCCCACCTTGTGAAGTAGGACTTGTCGCTCACCTTACTGACGAGGAGACCGAAGCACAGAGAGGTCTGAGTAACTCGCCCAGATGACACGGCTACTAAGTGCAGGGCTGGGATGTGAGCCCGCACCGTGTGGCTCGAGTCTACCACCGGAGCAGCTGGACTGCTACATATAAATGAGCCCAGAAAACCAGCCCTAAGCGAGGCTCTTTCCATCACGATCTCCCGCACGCAGAAGTCGGGGCTGGCAGTCTCAGTGGCTGGTCTCTGCCTGAGCAGTTAGCCTTGAGGAGTCCATGTCAGGACTCGGCCAGAAGGCTGATTTCTGGACCCTTTCTACCATATTCTAGGGGAGGCCCGCCTCCTGGAGATAAAAGAAAGCAGAGTCCAGTTTCACTGCTGGGACACACATCTGTTCTCGACTCTCTTGAAACATCTAGTAACTGAGCNGAGTCCATGTCAGCACTTGGCCAGAAGGCTGATTTCTGGACCCTTTCTACCATATTCTAAGGGAGGCCCGCCTCCTGGAGATAAAGGAAGGCAGAGTCCAGTTTCACTGCTGGGACACACATCTGTTCTCGACTCTCTTGAAACATCTAGTAACTGAGCGATAGTCCAAGAACGTCACTCTCCCTCCTGTCCCAGGCTTGGGGCCTGTGTGACTTTAAAAGTGTTTGAGTTAGTGCCTTTGACTGTGTGGTCTTCACATGTTCCAACACTTGCATGTCACAGGAACTGTGATTTATACTGATGATTTATTGGGTTGGCCAAAAAGTTTGTTCACATTTTTCTGTACCATCTTACAGAAAAACCTGAACAAACTTTTCAGCTAATTCTCTCTCTCTCTCTCTCTCTCTATATATATGTATATATATATATATACACACACACATATATATATTTATACACACACACACACATATATATATATGTATACACACATATGTATGGTGGTGGTGGTGGTTTAGTTGCTAAGTCATATTTGAGTTTTTGCAACCTCGTAGATTGTACCCCACCAGGCTCCTCTGTCCATGGGGTTTCCTGGGCAAGAATACTGAAGTGGGTTGTCATTTCCTTCTCCAGGGGATCTTCCTGAGCCAGGGATTCAACCTGGGTCTTCTGCATTGCAGGTAGATTCTTTACCAAATGAGCCAACAGAGAAGCCATATATATATATATATATATATATATATATATAAAATATCATATATAATTTATACACAAATTTCATATACTATTCACACATGCTATTTGATAATAATTGTAGATATCCAAATCTACTTGGCTTTCAAAAGAAACAACAGAGCACTGAATCTTGATCTAAGGGACAGATGAGATAGAAGATAGACTGTGTCTGTGTGTACATGTATACGTGTAGTCTAATCGTGAAAGTAGTTTTCTAAAAAGACAAAAATACGCACTTCCTGAGTCCTCTGTAAAATGAGAAACTTAACTAGGACTTCACTAATGCCTTTAAGAAATTATAGCTGTGAAAAGCCAGACATGGAATCCCCTTGGAATCAAGAGCACCTCATCTGTTCCTTCATGGGTGTCTGCCTGGCTCATTGCTACTGTATAACCTGACCCGTCTTCATGTTTTAGGGCTGGGCTTAGCATGGAGCCACGCATCCCCTGCTAGACAGTTATGGGAGACACTGAAGGTGACTTATTCCAAAGAGGGACTCAAAGATGGTGAACATGCTGGGAAACCAAAGTCACAGCCCAGTCTTTTCTAGAAATGATGCTTCCCAAGCCACACCTGAGCAACTTCCAGCTGACTTTAAAGTAAGCTAACAGAAAGCAGTTCTTCCTTGGTGGCTCAGAGGTTAAAGCATCTGCTGCCAATGCAGGAGACCTGGGTTCGATCCCTGGGTCGGGAAGATCCCCTGGAGAAGGAAATGGCAACCCACTCCAGCATTCTTGCCTGGAGAATCCCATGGATGGAGCAATCCATGGGGTCGCAATGAGTCGGAGACAACTGAGCGACTTCACCTTCACCTGATGGAAAGCAGTAAGGAACCTGAGCTAGCTCAAGCTTGTAAAATTTCCCACCCTTTGATCATGAAAAAGGAACTGTGTTTGGAGAACTTTGCTTTCATATCCAATAAAATGCTGGTTATTCATCAATTAAATGAACAGGAAAATGCAATTGTAAAAATACAATCATTCTTAACTAACAAATGTCAGCTTAATTCAGTTGCNGATGGAAAGCAGTAAGGAACCTGAGCTAGCTCAAGCTTGTAAAATTTCCCACCCTTTGATCATGAAAAAGGAACTGTGTTTGGAGAACTTTGCTTTCATATCAAATAAAATGCTGGTTATTCATCAATTAAATGAACAGGAAAATGCAATTGTAAAAATACAATCATTCTTAACTAACAAATGTCAGCTTAATTCAGTTGCACAGAATCAAGACCTTTTGTTTATTTTGAGGCAAGAATTTCTAATGGCAAGTCTACAGTTTAAATCCCTATAAAAATGGATCAGAGATGTAAATATTTTAAGAATAAAAACTTTTAAATAATGGCTGAAAATCTAAATGAATTTCTCTATATAAGTTGATATAGGTTAAGTGCGGAAAACTCAAAATCCACAGTCATAAGGAAAAAGAGAAATTTGATTTCACAAGAAGAGTTTTGCATTGCAAAAACAGTAAATTTATACTATCTTGATATACAAAGTGTTCTCCTTTGTACTAATATTCCTTGGCTTTTTAAAAATAATTTTTTAACATTTTTAATTGGAGGATAATTGCTTTACAGTATTGTGTTAGTTTCTGCCATCCATCCCCATGAATCAACCATAGGTATACATATGTCCCTCCCTCTTGAACCTCCCTCCCACCTCCCACTCCCACCCCTTTCCACCCCTCTATGTGGTCACAGAGCACCGGATTTGAGCTGCCTGTATCATACAGCAAATTCCCACTGGTGGTCTTCCATCTGTGGGGACCCGTAAGCTTCAGGGCTACTCTCTCAGTTCATCCTTCCCTCTCCTCCCGCTCTGTGTCCACAAGTCTCTTCTCTACGTCTGTGTCTCCATTGCTGCCCTGCAAACAGGTTCACCTAAGTGTTCAGTTCAGTTCAGGTCAGTCACTCAGTCGTGTCCGACTCTGCGACCCCATGGACTGCAGCACACCAGGCCTCCCTGTCCATCCCCAACTCCCGGAGTTTACTCAAAGTCATGTCCATCAGACATCTCATCCTCTGTCATCCCCTTCTCCGCCTGCCCTCAATCTTTCCCAGCATTAGGGTCTTTTCCANGTGGGCTTTCAGTAACTGCCATACATGAGCTCAGTAGTTGTGACGCATGGGCTTAGTTGCCCAGCTGCGTGTGGAATCTTCCTTGACCAGGGATCAAACTCATGTCCCCAGCACTGGCAAGCAGATTCTTAACCACCAGGGAAATTCACTACAATTTTTAATAATCTTTTTACCTTAAATAAGTTTAAAAAGATCTGACTTTGAATTATCTTTGGAAGTTGCCTAATGTCACTCCAAAGTAGACAAGTCTGCAGACAGTTAAGTAGTCAAAGGGCATTCATCATACTTCTATACTCCCTCTGGGGGAAAAAATGCCATGAAATAGAAAAATTCAATAAAAGATCATAGTTTATAAAAATATTTGAATACAACTTCATTAGTGTATCAAAAATGTTGATGAACCTCAGAAAGACAGAAATCAGAGTAAATGTATGAAGAAACATGGCCATGGGGCAGAAGAGTTCAGGAGTAGTAGCAATGGGGAAGTTCCAAGTTCAGATACAAGTAGATGCAGAGAGGGCCCTGAAGCATTGATGAGGAGCACTGGGTTATGCCAGGGGTTGGCTAACTACAGCTTAAAAGATCAGTTTAGCTTCCTATTTCTGTATGGCCCACAACCTGGGAATGATTTTTACATATTTTAATGGTTGAAAGAAATGAAAAGAAGAATATTTGTAGTATGTAAAAATTATATGACATTTAAATGTCAGCATCCATAAATAAAGTTTTATTGGAACAAAACCATAATCATTCATTTACATATCTACTTCTGCACTACAATGACAGAGTCAAAGAGTTGTGACAGAGACCTTAATACCTGCAAAGCCTAAAATACTAACTTTCTGCCTCTTTACATACAGAAAAAGTTTGCCAGCCCCTATGCTAAGCCAGGGATAGCAGTAGTACTTGCATGCAGTATCAAGCAACGAATACGGGTCACTGAGGGAGGACAAGGAGGAACAAGGAAACCTTATGCCCAGATGACAAGGACCGGAACATTCCATCTAACAGCAAATCTTGTCCTCCCTCCTGACAGGGAAAAGCAGCCCGCAGAAACACAAAGAGCATCCTTTGAGAGGTGAGCAAGGAATCTCCTTGTCTACTCAATGAGATTACTCTTGTTTCTAGTCATTTGGGAATTGTCTTTGCACAATTAAGTGCTTTCTCTCTCTTGAGTCAATGAAGAGAGACAGAAGACATAAATTATTATTATCAGAAAAAAAGAGGGCCATCCTAACAGTTTTATGTAGCCTCAATGTGCCAGGAAGAAACACACCACATTTTAATAGTTTTACTTATTCCTGACGACACATCTGGAGTGGGGCCCTCCATCCTGCAAGCAATCCTGTCATGTCCCTAGTCAGCATCCTCTCCTCTCCTAGACTTTGTTACAACCTTTTCTTTTCAATCTCACAACACCATGTCCATGCTTCTGACTCTCAGCTAATGACTGAGCTTCTTATTTGACTGACAAAACTGAACCTTTCAGAAGAGAATTTCCACGTGTACCACCATGAAATCCATCAACCTGTCTGTATTTGTACTGTATAATCTGCCTGCCTTCCTTTTACTAAAGATGGACTGGTCCTCTTCTAAAATAAAAGCCTCCCTTAGCCGCCATCCTTCCATTCATTGCCCTGCTCCTCTACTCCTCTTTATGACAAGACTTCTTTAACGAGTAGTCCACAGTGGCTGTCTCTACTTGATCTCCTCCCTTTCTCTTAAACCTATGCCTTTACCCCAGCACAGCTGAGAAGGATCCTCCACTTGATTCAGTTCTCAGTGCTCATCTTGACTGAACCACCATCAGTGTTTGATGCAAACACTTATGTGCTTCCTCTGTCTTGAATAAATCAAGATAGACATTAATTACTATTATCAGAAAAAAAAAATAGAGGCCCACTACTGCTAATCCCATGGATATTAAGAGCATAATAAAGAAATATTATCTTTAAAATTATATGTCCCTTCTCTTTATCTCTAATTCTGTGTTTATAAAGAGGGAAGATAGTTCCATGAAAATAGAGACTACCCAAATGACCAAAAAACAAAATGCAAAACACACACACAATAAAACGAAACCACAAGTGGTTATCAGTGTTTGCCTCTGGGGAGCAGGAGTTGAGGTGGAAATGGTTGGGCAGGGGCTTTTCTACCATTTGACTTTTGAAAAATGTGTGCTCATTTCTTTGCACAAATGTCTCAGTGCCTAAAGGAGTTGAAAGCAAAAATCACTGACACCCTCACCCCTACTGGGTATCTCTGGGAGAATGAGGGTAAATATAATGTCACTCTGCAGGAGTTTGCCTAGCAGGTCTTTAACAGCCATTTAAACTCCCAGGCAGGCAAATTCCCAGGAGTTGGAGGCTTACACTGTTCCTTTTAGTCACTACTTTCATATTTACATACTGCTTATATATTGAAACTTTTTTCTTGTTTAATTTTTATTGTTTCCAGTTTCTCTTATATCACGGCTCTATATTTATTTAAAATATCAAATTTTATCCATTGGAAATCACCCTTCTACCATTTCATTTTTCTGCATGTTCTTTTAGATACTATTTTATCACTTTTGTAATTTTAACCTTTTTTCTTTGTTTTCCTGATTTCTCCCTTTTATTTATTTTAGCTCAGCTGTGTGAACGATTTTCCTACTTTGCTTTAAATGGTGACACTCAATGCAAGAAGTTTGTTTTGTTCACCACTGCATTTCCTATGCTTAGAATAATGACAGGAATATAGCTAGTATTTAATAATATTTACAGAAAAAAACTGAATTTATTCAAATTCCCAGCAGCTAGAGGCTTAACTAGTTAACTAATGGGAAGAGAGAACTAAGATCATGGCATCTGGTCCCATCACTTCATGGCAAATTGATGGGGAAAAAGTGGAAGCAGTGACAGATTCTTTTTTCTTGGGCTCCAAAATCACTGCAGACAGTGACTGCAGCCTCAAAATTAAAAGACGCTTCCTTCTTGGAAGGAAGCTATGACAAATCTAGACAGCTGTGGTTTTTCTAGTAGTCATATACAGATGTGAGAGTTGGACCTTAAGGAAGGCTGAGTGCTGAAGAAGTGATGCCTTTGAATTGTGATGCTGGAGAAGAGTCTTGAGAGTCCCCTGGACTGCAGGGAGGTCAAGCCAGTCAATCCTAAAGGAAATTAACCCTGAGTATTCACTGGAAGGACTGATGCTGAAGCAGAAGCTCCAATACTTTGGCCACCCGGCATGAAGAGCCAACTCACTGAAAAAGACCCTGATGCTAGGAAAGATTGAAGGCAAAAGGAGAAGAGGGCAACACGATGAGATAGTTAGATAGCATCACCAACTCAATGGACATGAATCTGAGCAAACTTTGGGAGACAGTAAAAGCCAGGGAAGCCTGGTGTGCTGCAGTCCATGGGATCGCAAAGATACGAACACAACTTAGCGACTGAACAACAACAACAAATGATCCAAATTAGGGAGGCTGGATGAAGACAAGAATAACAATGATAAAAGAGCAGGAATTCATCAATAGCGTTTGCTTTTTGAACTCTCAAATGTGCCAGGTACAAAGCTGCTGCTGCTGCTGCTAAGTCGCTTCAGTCGACTCTGTGCGACCCCATAGACGGCAGCCCACCAGGCTCCCCCGTCCCTGGGATTCTCCAGGCAAGAACACTGGAGTGGGTTGCCATTTCCTTCTCCAGTGCATGAAAGTGAAAAGTGAAAGTGAAGTCGCTTAGTCGTGTCCGACTCTTAGCAACCCCATGGACTGCAGTCTATCAGGCTCCTCCACCCATGGGATTTTCCAGGCAAGGTACAAAGCTAGATGTTTTAAAATCAATGTCTCATACTATTCTTCATGGCAATCCAGTGATAACAATAGTAGTAGTGGATGGACATTTATACTATATTAACTGCTTTGTACACATTACCTTATTTAAATCTATGTCAAAGGACTTTCTTGAAAATGAAAGGTGTTAGTATATGTAAAGTCTCTAGATAAAGCCTGCACAAAATCATCACTCAATATATGTTATTTGTCTCTCATCCTCACATTCCCATCATCATCTCACCCTCCTCCTCCTCATCTTTATTATTATCCTCATTTTACAGGTAAGGACTCTGAAGCTCAGTGACATTAAGTAACTTGGAAGAGAATCAGCTGGTTGGAATCCAGGTTATCTGCCTTCTGAGTCCTACTCTTCTTAAGATTTTGTAACACTTATTACAAAAGGCATACCATGCAGTGAAATTCTTTAAACTGCCCCCCTTGAATCACACTCTAAGATAATTTGACCTATAGAGTTTTTTGAGATCCTTATTGCATTTTATAAAATCAGACCTCAAAATCAAATAGGATTTCAGTAAGCTTATAAGTTTGCGACCCCATGGACTGTAGCCTGCTATGCTCCACCCATGGGATTTTCCAGGCAAGAACACTGGAGTGGATTTCCATTTCCTTCTCCAGGGGATCTTCCCGACCCAGGGATCGAGCCCTGGTCCCCCACACTGCAGGCAGACTCTTTACTGTCTGAGCCACCAGGGAAGCCCTGTAAGTAAGTCAAGGTATCTGAACTCTGAACCATAAACAAAAGATCTATTGGAAACACTATATTTGCCCAATATACCACAATTGTTTTGATAATTCTGGAATCTTCTCTTAAACTTCAGAAGTAAGTCTAATGTGGTTTCACTACCTTATATAAAAATATGTTCAAATGGATGAAAAGCCTCTCATTTACTCATAAAATGCCTTTTAAAAGTTCTATTTTCTCACTGATAGGCTAGACTTTCCTGGCATGGAGATGGGTTGTGAGTGACATTGACCTATTTGTGAATGCAGCCATTTGAAATATCCAGTCAGATGCAGATCAGTTTTGTTAGCTGAGGCTTGAGGTTTGAATCAAAATTCATCCAGACCTTAGCATATTTCCATATGCTCCACTGATAACTGAAGGGGAGGGACAGGTCTCGATTTAATCTAACGCCAAACAAATGACAGTCACTGACACTCGGCCTTATGCTTGTGTTCTGCAATTATTACATTTAAAAAAAAATCGGAATTTATCTTATGCCATAAGTGCTTATATCAAATAAAACCTTAAGAAAAATTAAAATATTTCTAACAGAAACAGATATAGAGACCAGTGAAATCAGGAAGTTTAACAAAGTTTAAAATCTTTCCTTTGTTTTTAAGCTTTAAAAAGTTTTCTCGTGGATATATATGAGTGTGTATGTTTAAAGTATTACATGCATGACTGATCTGAGTGACATCCTAAGGCAAGAGAGCTACCAAGATCTTTGCATATAAAAATCTAACTTAATCCTCACAAACTCTGTGAAATAGATATTATCCCTAGTTTGCAGACTGGAGGTTCAAAGAAGTTACATATTCTGTCAGCTAAGGACTGGCTAGCTGGATGCGTGCACCCTCTACTGTAAGGGCAGGATAGTTGAACAGTCTTTCTCAGACTCCCTTGCTGCTAAATCTGGATGTGACTTAACCTCTGCCAAACAGAGCCTCTTGTAAGACGTTTGAAAAGTGGAAGTGAAACAAGAGCTGTGCTTCTGCTGTTTGTGCTGGCAAGCAGGATCACAAAGTTCTGCTATGACAGCATCTCAGTTTCCAGTTGCTAGCTTCCGGGGCACTAAGAGAGTTGTCACAGGGCCTTCATCTTTTGTATGTACAGATTTAGCAGGCACGCCATGGCTCTGGAGCCAGTAACTGCAGAAAGGCAGATCCCTGATCTCTAAAGGGCAGACATGCTGCTGTGTTCCTGAAGTCAACAGTTCTTTAGCTTCCTGACTCCCCATCTTCTTGGACAACAACTGCCCTGGCATTCCAGTTCTGCCTGTGACTTAGACTGTCATCTTGGAACACAGCACAGATGCTGCTCCTATGCCCTTCCAACTTCCCCTGTATGCATTCTTCTCTGCTTGAAATTCCGTTTCTGCTTTACTTTGTTGAACACTGACTAATTAATATGGTAAGTAACTTGCTTAGTCAGCCAAGAAGTACAGATTCAACGCATGCCTGTCAAATCCCAGAGCTCACACTCCCTCTGATGGAACATTATGGAGTGAGATTCCTTTTGCGTATGGTAAATGCAGATACCCAAGGGGTGTGGGGACACCAAGTTGGCCAAGCTGTTAAGCCTGCAGGTGTTGGTTCTTTGGCCTGTAGTCTACCCTATTCTGTGCACCTTCTCCCCATTCACTAAGCTAGAACAGTTTTCATTTGTTTCCTCAAGTGTGTTAGTTGCTCAGATATATCTGACTCTTTGTGTTTAGTCTTTGCAACCCCATGGACTATCTAACCCACCAGACTCCTCTGTTTATGGAATCCTCTAGGCAGGAATACTGGAGTGGGTAGCCATTCCCTTCCTCAGGGGATCTTCCTGACTCAGAAATCGAACTCTGGTCTCCTGAATTGCAGACAGATTTTTCATCAAGAAAGCACGAAGGAGCCAATTATTGCCTTTTCCATCACTAAAGTCTAAGCCCCAAGATCCCAGACACTAATAAAATTTCCCCAAATTGGAAGAGGCAGATAAAGAGTAAGGGCACACTGAATATCTGAGAAGGTCCTGAACTCTGTCCCTCCCCACCTAATTCTCAGACAGAGTCCCGGGGAGTAGGTTTACTGAAAGCTTATAGGAACTCCACATCATTGGGGACTCCTAGAATAGAAGAGTTCTTGTGCTTTTTTCAGGGGAGAGTACGGGGAGGCACCGGGGGTTCCCTGCACCCAGTGAGGTACAGAAGTGAATGATATGGCCATGTGGTTTTCCTGGGGAACCAGGCATTCCAGGTGACACTGTGGGGCAGGACAGGAAGGAGGAGTGTGGTCAGGACACCAGGATAGTGCCTCAGAGGCCTTCCCCACGAATGACTGAAGACCAGAAAGAACATTCTTCCGCAGATGCTGGACTAAGTCCCACCCCTGCGCCCAATCCCTCCATGTGCATGCGTGTGTGCTAAGTCGCTTCAGTTGCGTCCGACTCTGTGTGACCCTATGGACTGTAGCCTGCCAGGCTCCTCTGTCCATGTGATTCTCCAGGAAAGAATACTGGAATGGGTTGCCTGACCCAGGGATTGAACCCGTGTCTCTCACACCTCCTGTGTTGGCAGGCAGGTTCTTTACCACTAGCAGTACCTGGGAAGCCCAATCCCTCCACAATGTTATGTAATTCTGGAATTCAGAGGAAATCTCAGAAAAATTGAGTAGAATCATCATGAGTTAATGAAATGAGGTTTCCACCAGGGCTTGAAATTGGATTAAACCCAGTTACATAAAAGAAGAAATATTTTTCTTGCATGTATACCCTGAGTGTTGGGCTCTCTCACTGTACAACTCCCAGTTAATTCTGATGCTGGACTCAACTCTTTTACAATTAAGGTCAAGAAGAGTTACTGCTCTAGAACAGGGGTCAGCAAATTACAGCTAGCCCCATGAGCCAAATTTGGCCCACTATCTTTTTTATTTTCCTGCCTATTTTTGTAGGCTAAGTAAAGCCACTCTTTCATGGCTGAGTTTGCCGAATTGTGTAATTGCAACAAAGACCGCTACAGTGCAAAGCCTAAAGTATTTGCTATCCATCTCTTTATAGAAAAAAAATTGCCAACCCCTGATATAGAACATGGGCCTTGCTGGCTCTGTCTCATTTCCTGTCTTGCACTCTTGTCCTTTTGCTGTCATCATGGGGGCAAAGTCTCATATCAAAATCAATGGAAAAGCTCTGCCTTTCTTTGCTCTTACAAATGTATCCAGCTTCAGACCCAGCTTTTCCTCCCTGAAGTGCCCTGAGAATCAGTCCTCCTTAGACCAGACTTCTGTACCCTTGTCTCCTGACCCTGCACTTGCCTCCCAGCCTCCCAGCTCTGACTTTTCTTCTGTCTCCTTTGTGGGCGTCTCATCCCGTCTGCTTTTGGAGTCGCTGTTTCTTATGGTTGTCCACAGCACTCTGATCTTCCTCTACTCACTCCCCCACAGCTGAGAATTCTGAGGAGAACCAGATTTCACGCCAGCCTTCACCTGTAAGGGGGCCATCTGGCCCAGGTTACTGACCTCAGGGTTTTATTCCCTTGGCTTAGGTAATACCAGTATCTCAGTGCCTAAACGGAGCACTTGATCTCTTCCTTTGGCCACCAAGTTAGTCAGTGTGGGCTTGAACAATAGCTCAAAGAGCAGTAATAAAGGCTCTGGAGCCAGCTTCAGAAGCAGGAGATTTGAGGCTATGTCCCTTCTTATCTAGGGAGTGATGAGCACGGGTTTCCATTATGTCATTCCAAAAACCACTTCCTCCACATTTTCTACACACCAGACACCATTAGATGCTATGAGGTGTGGCAAAGCTGAAAAAGGCATAATCTATGTCTTCAAAGAATGTACATGTTCTTTTTGTCCATATGGACTTGACTCTCCACAAAAAGGATAAAAGTATTTTGAAGGCCACAAAAGAATCTTTAAAATTTTCTTTATAGACCTGTCTTAATTTTTAAATTGGGGTATAAATACTGCTTTGGGGGAAAAAAATCTCATGAAGTCACACCAAGTTTTAGACAACCTGATCNTCTTCAAAGAATGTACATGTTCTTTTTGTCCATATGGACTTGACTCTCCACAAAAAGGATAAAAGTATTTTGAAGGCCACAAAAGAATCTTTAAAATTTTCTTTATAGACCTGTCTTAATTTTTAAATTGGGGTATAAATACTGCTTTGGGGGAAAAAAATCTCATGAAGTCACACCAAGTTTTAGACAACCTGATCATATGAACTTTCAAAAGTTTGAAATGTCCTTGACCATTCTTCTGTAGCTGGGTCCTCTGTTTATTTTTGTGGCAATCACTGGCATCTGGAAACACTAAGCTGGCATACCATTCAACAGATTCTNCCCCAAGGGAAAGGTATGTGGGAGGAAAAAAAAAAAAAAACAAAAAAGCTTAGACTGGGCTCTAGAACTTAATAGAGAAGATTGAAGGAAACTTCTCCAACTCAGAGTAACAGCCATGCATTGCAGCTTATGCATTTTGTGCTATGTATTCTAAGAAACATTACAAAAAATGTTAGGAAACTGGATAAGCATGAGGTCCTGCAAAGGAGAGATGAGGAAAGAGCACCACTGAAGGAAGGCATGAGCCACAACGCTTCCGTAGAAATCATTTTCAGATATTTCTAACTTGACAGCTCCTTCACAACTTTTTCTCTATTTACTTTTTTTTCACCTCACCACCACTGAAGTCAGCTTTCAATCTGATGAGCTTGCTTAAAGTGGACTAGTTTGTAAGAAAAACCTTAACAGTTTCCTCTTGATGTATATACAAATTAAAGCTGGATGGATTTGTTTAATAGTGATGACATCAGAGTTTAGATTTGGAGATCTTAACATGCAGTGGTAGAATTTCAGAGCAGAAAATGGAGTCTATATGTGAAAAAAATCATCTCAAGTGCAACTTTCCTTAGTCTATGATCTGCACCTACAGTCCTAATCATCCTATGAGTTCTGATGAGTAGATAAAATACTAGAAAGATATCTATACATTATATTTGTAAGGACCCATAGAAGGGTAGGCTAGAACATGGAAGTCTATGTCCCACTGCCTTTGACTGTATCCACAGGATGAAGAAAAGCCAACTGGAAGGAATAAGATGTAGTAACTATGTCTGAGAACTGGCATTTCATAAATAATTACTGCTGCCTTTAAGTTACTGATAAACATCTTTTTACCTTAAACCTCTTTTCTCCTTCCCTACTATTATTTATTGTTTGATTCTTGAATCAATCTGGGTGTTCTTTGGAAGGAATGATGCTAAAGCTGAAACTCCAGTACTTTGGCCACCTCATGCGAAGAGATGACTCACTGGAAAAGACTCTGATGCTGGGAGGGATTGGGGGCAGGAGGAGAAGGGGATGACAGAGGATGAGATGGCTGGATGGCATCACCGACTCGATGCACATGAGTCTGAGTGAACTCCAGGAGCTGGTGATGGACAGGGAGGCCTGGGGTGCTGCAGTTCATGGGGTCGCAAAGAGTCAGACACGATTGAGTGGCTGAAATGAACTGAACTGAAGATTAATAAAATATAGTCGCTGCCCTTAGTGCTCTTAAACTGAATGGGGGCAGGTAAACATGTAAAGAGATAATAATGACCCCTCCTTGGAAATGACCTGATAAACCACTGCACACTAATGCTAATGACTAGTAGGTAATAGCATAAGCTATTGATTAATATCTTTCAGGGATTTCTGCAACCAAATAGGGATGGATTCTTAACACACTGAATTTTGTCTAATTTCAAGTGTTTACATCCTCACTATCAACATCGATCATGGTCCATATTTTAATATAGTGTAAAAACCTGGGAGCATCCAAGCCTCCCAGCAGAGATCCAAAGCAGAAGGGAACTATTTTAAGAGTGGCAGAAAGCTGCTCACCCCACCCAAAATATTGCCCCTGCCAACATTTTGCTGATGTTCTCAATTCAAACTTTTTATAATGAGGTGTTTTTTAATAAATGCATAAAGTGGAGCAATAGATCATTTTATGGTATCATCTGGTTACAGATCTACTGAAAACAACTCAGTACAATTTGTGCTCAATCCAGTTTAAATGACTANTATTTTAAGAGTGGCAGAAAGCTGCTCACCCCACCCAAAATATTGCCCCTGCCAACATTTTGCTGATGTTCTCAATTCAAACTTTTTATAATGAGGTGTTTTTTAATAAATGCATAAAGTGGAGCAATAGATCATTTTATGGTATCATCTGGTTACAGATCTACTGAAAACAACTCAGTACAATTTGTGCTCAATCCAGTTTAAATGACTAATCCTGACACTGTGCCATATCTCCCCCAGCACCGGAAGAAGGGTGGAAAGGAAACGCAGCACAGAGCTATAATCTAAGTAACCTCAGCCTTTAATAGGTATAATATTAAACCATAAGAATCATGATTTCATACTTTAGTACATGCTATCATAATATTAGAATTAGCCCTAGACGGGAATGTATTTCTACTCCCAGCTCTGTTAATTATCTAGCCTCATGGCCTTGGACAAGTCACAAAACTCTCTGACTCTTGCAGTTCTCATCTATAAAAAAGAAGACTATGAGGTTCAGTGAATCCAAGGTCTGATCTATCTCTAACCTTGCAGAGTAGCTAATGTCAATGGAGTACTCGGAACAAAAAAAAATTTCTGGACTCTCTCTGGACTTATCAGTTAGGTTTTTTTCCTTTTGTATGTCCAAATTGCAGTTTGTTTTTTTACTAACATTCGAATGAACTTGACAACTTACCAAATAAATTGTCAGAAAGAGAAAATTCATCTGTGGCAGGTAAGTGGGAGTGTTCAATGAGATTCATTTTTGATCCCATCCAAACTTTTCTATTTGAGAATGTATTACCTTCGTTATGGTGGCCTTCAAAAAAATCCCCTGAAAGGTAAATAAATACATAGAGTGTTGGGGAGGTGGCCAGATGATTTAGAAAGAGAGGGAGAGACAGAGAAAGCTAATTTTAACAAGGACAAAAGATTCCCTTTGTAGACATTTTGTCATAGCTTTTCTTTACATATCTTTCCTCGATAATTACCATTTTTACACTCATTTGGACTTACAAATGTCTAAGATATATGCTTTCAGACTAGATACTCTCTAATTTATCTGGGAAAACACCATATGTTTTCATTTGTTTCAGCACTTGGTAGATTTGGGCAAGATATGATATTTTGGATATGTTTATTTTATATATAGAAAAAACAGAAACAAATATAAAAGCCTTGATTAAAAATGGGATGAATCAATGATTTATCTTAAATTTTACACTAAAGATGAACAGGTCTTTGCCAGACACAAAAATGATTTCAGATCACTTCCTATCAGAATTTTTCATTTTCTTTTTTTGGCTGTACTGTGCAGCCTATAGCATCTTAGTTCACCAACCAGGGATTGAACCCACACCCTCAATAGTGAAAGCATAGAGTCTAATCAACTGGACCACCAGGAAATTCCTTGGAATTTTCTTAAATTGAGTAGGCATCATATTAGCAGATAAAAAATTCAGAAGATGTTCATCCAAGATCTTTATTTTTGCCTTTTAGAGAAAATTTAAGGGGCTTACATTTTCATTCTCATGGTCTACCTTGTCATGTATTTAATCTAGGGTAAAAGAAGCTATGGCAAGAAGGAAAAAAAGTGGTAAATCTCACCCAAATGTCTGAAGTTTCATCCTGAGAAGATGTCCAGAGTATATCCAAGAACCCAAGAGATGCAGTGTTCACTTTTACTATGTTTCTAGTTCTTCCTTCCTTACTTCCAATATGTCTTCCCCCCTGAAAAAGTAATGAAAAAAGTTGAATAATGAAAAGATATGTTATCAGAACACTTTTTCCAAGGCCATTCTCTGAGGATGATTTTTAAACTTTTAATCCTGTCTTTACTAAGAAATCATTTCATTTATGGATAACTACTTNAATTGAGTAGGCATCATATTAGCAGATAAAAAATTCAGAAGATGTTCACCCAAGATCTTTATTTTTGCCTTTTAGAGAAAATTTAAGGGGCTTACATTTTCACTCTCATGGTCTACCTTGTCGTGTATTTAATCTAGGGTAAAAGAAGCTATGGCAAGAAGAAAAAAAAGTGGTAAATCTCACCCAAATGTCTGAAGTTTCATCCTGAGAAGATGTCCAGAGTATATCCAAGAACCCAAGAGATCCAATGTTCACTTTTACTATGTTTCTAGTTCTTCCTTCCTTACTTCCAATATATCTTTCCCCCTGAAAAAGTAATGAAAAAAGTTGAATAATGAAAAGGTATGTTATCAGAACTCTTTTTCCAAGGCCATTTTCTGAGGATGATTTTTAAACTTTTAATCCTGTCTTTACTAAGAAATCATTTCATTTATGGATAACTACTTATATTTACAACTCAGAAAGAGAATACAGGGGGTTTGTTAGGCAAATACTTATTTCATTAGAACTTCCTTACTATTCATAGCTCTCTGTTTCTTCCTCACTCAGCAAAATGTTCCAGATCAAGCAGAAGTGACAGTTCCAGCAGACATGTGGCTGCAAAGAGTTGGACACGACTGAGCGACTGAACTGAACTGAACTGAAGGTAGTCCACCAGACTACATTTGTTGTATGCAGTCATTTATTCATGTTTTCAACAAACATTTATTGAGGAGTTATTCTGACCTAGGCTCTGTGCTAGATCTTTGAAAATGAAATAACAGGAAAAATACCATCCAAAATCTTTGATATGAAGCTTACTGAGGAACAGAGACATTAAAAAACAATCATAGGAATACACAGATGATTACATGTCTTGAAAGCTGCTGATGAAGGCAAAGATGAAGAGGCTCTAGTGGGGACCCACCTGTATTAGATTCAAGAGGCCTTCTCACCACCCTGAAGTCAGGAGGGAAAGGGGTGTGAAAAGGAGTCAAGATAGGAAAGTAGCTGGAGGAAAATGTGTGGTTGTGAGGGCAATTTTTAAAGACAAGCAATACTAGGTCACACCTAGAATATACCAGAGAGGTTGAAGAAACAAGAGAAACGATACTCCTGAGAAATGATACTAGCTGTGTCCACTGTGGGAATGCAGACATACCTGAGTCCATCTGGTGAACCACTGGCCTGGCCCTACCAAAGTCTACTGTCCAATAAGCCAAGGGGCTTGTTAGGAGAAAACTCATCCTAAAGTCAGAGGGAACCAGGAACCATGATCTTCACCTCAGTCCTTAGAGGAATGTGTAATCCTCAGTGTGGCACAGTGTTTGACCAACCTGTNGTGGGAATGCAGACATACCTGAGTCCATCTGGTGAACCACTGGCCTGGCCCTACCAAAGTCTACTGTCCAATAAGCCAAGGGGCTTGTTAGGAGAAAACTCATCCTAAAGTCAGAGGGAACCAGGAACCATGATCTTCACCTCAGTCCTTAGAGGAATGTGTAATCCTCAGTGTGGCACAGTGTTTGACCAACCTGTATTAGATTCAACAGGTCTTCTTGATACTCTGAGGTAAGAAGGGAGAGGGTTATAAATAAAAATGAGTCTAGAAATACTGAACTGTAAGATAGAACTTCCAAAAGAATGAAACAAGGAGGAGAGAGCTCATCTCACTTCCATCCCCACCTTCAAACTACTCTGCAACATACCACAGTCACAGGAGCTTTGACTCCAAGGGGACTTGGGGCCTTTCTGGGGCATCTGTGAAACAGTGGCACCATCTAGGTATCACCATGATCCATGGAAACGTACCCAGCAGAGGAATTGTGACCACTGGTTGGGCGCTGCTTTCCCCCATGAACACATACAGTAATGGAAGAAGTGGCCAGAGTAGACTTGATTATGAACAAACACAGAGAGACCCCAGGGCATTCCTAAAACATCTGCAGGGAGAGGAGGGCTTTGATAAGGGACTAGAAATCCTGAGGAATAAACCAGTAAAAGTTCCATTGTCACTACCGGTGGGACCACGTTCATACTCATAAACTAGCTGCATGTGTGCGTGCTCAGTTGTATCTGACTCTTTGCAACCCCATGGACTATAGCCCGCCAGGCTCCTCTGTCCATGGGATTTCTCAGGCAAGAATACTGGAGTGCATAGCCTTTCCCTTCTCCAGGGGATCTTCCCAACCCAGGGACTGAACTTGCATCTCATCCTTGGTAGGCTGATTCTTTATCACTGAGCCGCCTGGGAAGCCCCTGATTAGCTAACAACAAAAATCTCCCAGAATCCAGATAGTTGGCCAAGTCTGCTCAAATCAGGTCTGTTGGTTATGATTTCTGAAGGGAGTTAATACAAAGGAAACTCTAATTTTTGAAATGGTAACATAAGCACATGGCAAGCAATTCAACACTACACTGAAAAATAAGTCTTCCTTGAGTTCTGTCACCCTTTTCCCTTACCAGCCACCAGATCTGGTTTCTTGTGTATCCTTCTCATACTGTACCCACTCTTAGCATAAAGGGACTCATATCTTAAACTGGAGTCTGGCAAGCTACTTCCTGTAGGCCAGAGCTGGCCCACCACATGTTTTTGTAAAGCCTGTGAACTAACAATGGTTTTTACATTTTCAGATAGTTGGGAAAATATCAGAAGAAAGAAATTTCATGACATGAAAATTATATAAAATTTACATTTAAATGTTCATAAACAAAGTTTTATTGGCTCACAGACACATTCATTTGTTTCTGGACAATCTATGGCTTCTTTTTCCCTGCAATGGCAGAGTTGAATAGTTGCAACACACACTGTATGACCTACAAAACCAAAATCTACTATCTAGCCCCTTTGTAGAAAAGATAGTTTCCTCCTGCCTTATATAAAGAATAGAAGAAAAATTTAATCAAAGTAATACCATAGTAAACTATGAATAACTATAATGAGTACCTTGGGGAAGTAACCCCACCTAATTTTATACATATCATGATAGTAGACTCTTCCTTGCCTCTTGACAGATTCTTCCTGGGTTTGGCAGCTTTAGTCTTAATTACTCTGTGATTCAATGAGCACCTTCTGTGTACGACAAAGGTCCATATTGTCAAAGCTATGGTTTTTCCAGTAGTCATGTATGGATGTGAGAGCTGGACCATAAAAAAGACTGAGTGCCAAAGAAATGATACTTTCAAACTGTGGTGCTGGAGAAGACTCTTGAGAGTCCCTTGGACAGCAAGATCAAACCAGCCAATCCTAAAGAAAATTAACCCTGAATATTTATTGAAAGGACTGACCCTGCAGTTGAAGCTCCAATACTTCAGCCACTTATGCAAAGAGCTGACTCATTTGAAAAGACTCTGATGGTGGGAAAGATTGAGGGAAGGAGGAGAAGGGGGTGACAGAGGATGAGATGGTTCGATGGAATGAATCATCAACTAAATGGACATGAGTTTGAGCAAACTCTGGGAGATAGTGAAGGACAGGGAAGCCTGGTGTGCTGCAGNGACTCTGATGGTGGGAAAGATTGAGGGAAGGAGGAGAAGGGGGTGACAGAGGATGAGATGGTTCGATGGAATGAATCATCAACTAAATGGACATGAGTTTGAGCAAACTCTGGGAGATAGTGAAGGACAGGGAAGCCTGGTGTGCTGCAGTCCATGGGGTCACAAAGAGCCGGACACAGCTGAGAGACGGCACAACAAAAACTACGTCTGAAGCATTTGGCAAATGTTTCCACATATGTTATTTCTTTAATGAGGGTTACATCTGTGTCTTCCTTTCTCTAATACACTCCCCTTTCTTTGCGGGAATTGCTTCACAATAGGAGAATAACTCCCTGGAAGATCTAAGAAAGATCGTAGCTCTAGAGTCTTTTTACCTCCTTGATTTCTCCCTTCCATACAAAGAATCATTTTATAGGTTGAGAATAAGAAAATGAATATTCTCTACCTAAGTGACCTTTGGATTTTGCTTGTTTGCCCCCCAAAATGAAGTTTTAAAAAACAATATGTTCCCTCAACACGTTTTTGGGTTGGCATCTAAAGTTTTTTACTAAAAAATAAACTAGTTCAAAAACTGTAATTGCTGATATATTGTAAAAATTGATATTTTTACATGTCATTACATTGCTCAAATCTCTTCAATTAAATCTAAATACCATAGCAACTTAATAATCTTCTTCATCATTCTAAGAAATATAAGGAAATGTTCTTTAAATTTTGGGAAAAAAGTTTAATCATCCCTGTGCTTTTTTGAGTTCCCATTGCATTCCATAACACTGCAGAATTTTATCCTAATGTATGGTTGAATGTCTATTACTGAATATTCTATCATATTTTCTATAACTAAGTTTTGTATACAAATTTGGATTTAAAATATTTCTAATGGATTCAATATTTTAAATGTTTAGACAAATTTTTTTCTGGATTAAGTTTATTACTAGCTATTAATATTGGTGCTTAGCAGACTTTCTCTACAAATAGGGTGGCTCACCCTCTGTGTTCCAGAGCACAAGTGGAGACACCCATCTGGTGTGGAGGAAAGGGCATGCAGATGAGAAAGGAGGACGCCACTGTGGGGTAACAGCCAGAGCCAGCACTGGCAAAGCACACACATCGGGGGAAGAACACCTTAGAAAATACAGGTGAGGGTTCTGGTTAAATAATGAACTTTGAACAACTGCAGAGAGAGCACCTAAGCATCTCTGAAGTTAGTAATAAAATCCCTGCTAACAGAAAGCCATCCTTTCTATTCAGGTGAATTCATGTGTGTATCAACACAAAAAACATTAAGTTTGGAATTGCAGCAGATAAAAAAAAATACCTTCTCTGCCTTCATGCACTATTTTCCTGAAAAGCTGTTACAATTTATTTTTCCAATGAAAGCATTTTTAGAATAAAGAGGTCATTGCCAAAAATTCAGACAATAGAGAAAAGTATTTACAAAATGCTAAGTGACATTTTATAACTTTGCTCCAATTTACACTTGTACCAGCAGTGGATCTGGGTGCCTGTCTCATCACACCTTCATTGGCATTACTTGCTCCCACTTTAAACATTCTTTTCTGATTTGCCAGTGACAAATCCTATCTCACTGTATTGACTTATATTTCCNAAGGCTACCCACTCCAGTATTCTGGCCTGGAGAATTCCATGGACTGTATAGTTCATGGGGTTGCAGAGAGTTGGATGTGACTGAGCGACTTTAACTTCGTTGTATAACACAGTGAACTGTATTCAATATCCTGTGACAAACCATAAAGGAAAAGAACATGAAAAAGAATGTATTGAACATGTGTATATGTATGTGTGTACAACTGAGTCACTTTGCTGTACAGAAGAAATTAACACAACACTGTAAATCAACTGGGTGCGGCTGTGTTCAGTCATTCAGTCATGTCTGACTCCTTGTGACCCTGTGGCCTGTAGCCTACCAGGCTCCTCTGTTCATGGAATTCTTCAGGCAAGAATGTTGGGGTGGGTTGCCATTTCCTCCACCAGGGGATCTTCCTGACCCAGTGATCAAAAAAAAAAGAGAAAAAGAAGAAGACTAGAGTGGAGAACCAGTGCTGACCTTTCATAACTTCATCCATAACCTGCAACTATTCACTTAACACTCTGCCCCATTTTACACCCTCAGCTGAATGTTTAAAAGTCTAAATAACAGAACTGATATAAAGATCATAAGGTAATCTTTCATAAATGTCCATATATAGAGAAAGTGACAGGCACAAATTTGACTGCATTGTTTCCAACAGTAAAAAAATAAGTAAAACTGGAAACATTAATAAATTTCCATTAACGAGAGAATGAGTACAATAAAGAAATAGTATATGCATAGTGCTGTAAGTATATTTGTAAGTGCTACACAGCATTTAAATGAATGGACTAAGTATTCATATGGATAAACTGAGTAACTTCATATTGAGGAAAAGAATCAGGTTGCGAAGTAATACATGCGGTTTGATAGAGTGTATGTAAGTTTAAAGATAAGCAAAACAATGCTACATNGCTGTAAGTATATTTGTAAGTGCTACACAGCATTTAAATGAATGGACTAAGTATTCATATGGATAAACTGAGTAACTTCATATTGAGGAAAAGAATCAGGTTGCGAAGTAATACATGCGGTTTGATAGAGTGTATGTAAGTTTAAAGATAAGCAAAACAATGCTACATATTAATCCTGATATCCTAATGCAAGGGTCAGCAAATATGATCCCCAGGCCAAATCTAGCTCACCCAGAACCAAACATACCTTTTTGTTTACATATTGCCTATGGCTGTTTTCACATCACAGTGACAGAGTTTGAGTAGTTGCGATACAACTGCATGTGGTCTGCAAAGCCTAAAATATTCACTCTCTGGTCTTTATAGAAAAAGCTCCTAATCCCTGTCTAACATGTAGAGACAAGCCTGGAAGTGTTGAATGCACATTCAGGATGTGGTCAGAATGACTAGGTGGATATATAGGGAATTTCAAAGCATCTTTAATTCTCCCCTTAAGCTAGGGGTTAAATACAAGAAAGCTGATGATATTATTCAATGTTCTCCATGTTGGAAATATTTCATAATTAAAAACCATGAATGAAATTATATATGTGAAGAACTTCTTCATCTATAAAGATAGGCAAACTCATACAGAGATTCTCTCTTACACACTCTTAAACACACACACACACACACACACATATTTTTGAGGCCTTGAGGAGGAAGTAATTTCTAACTATAAAATGTTGGGGACTTTTAACTGTGGTCAACAAGGTGCTATTGGAAATTTTGATGGCACAATAAAATCTATGTTCAAGAAGATTACTCTCATGAGAATGCGGGACAGGGGAGTAAGCAGAGAAAGAAGGAAAAATCAGGAAATTCTCATATCGGAAGTGAGATGATTAGGTGCAAAGCAGGGTGGTTTCTGTAAAGATGGAAAGGAAGTGACTTGAGTACAGTTTACAAAGAGGAGGAGGAAGAAGAGAAAGCAGGCTGATGATACACAGTTTAAGACTTTGGTACTGGTGGAAGCAGGGACAAAATGTTTATTTTACTTTATGTTTATTTGTACTATGATGTAATGTAAACCTTAACTTAAGGACCCAGGAATCATTTCAGAAGTGGTAAGCACTATTTGTTTTTAAAGTGATAAGACACAGAGTGACTGGTAGCTTGGACTCCTACTTTCTGGTTATCAGTTTGTACTTGTTTAGATAGCGTGTGTCACAGGGAGTTCATGGTGGATGGAGCTTCTCTGATTTAGCACAAACCATTTGGAAGAGACCTTGGAAAGACCCTGCTCCAATTAAACGGCCTTGACTCTGATTTAGAAGAATCTCAGCTCTCAGAATATGAAGATAAAAAAACAAGTTTCTTGTGCTGGTTCCCCATAAATTCTCCACACCCAACGTCACCCTTCTCAGTGACATTTTTCTCAGATAAACCCAGTTGCTGGTGGTAAAGCATACACTTTGTGGGATATCTATGTAGTTCATTCATAAAGGTCAATAAAAAATAAACTTTCTCTAGTCATCATCATTTCATGCTCAGTGGAAGTCCTGGATTCAGACCAAGGCTGGAAGAATGTTCCTAAGAGAAAAGAGAAAGGAGTTCTAGAAGAAAAGGTTTTATCTCACAGGGGATTTGGTTTTCCCAGAAGTAATCAAACCAAAGTAATTCTTTCCAGGGCCAAAATACAGATTTAGAAAAACAAATCCTTTCCATTTGGGGGCAGAATGGATACTTGTCGATGTATGGTTGAGTCCCTTTACTGTTCAACTGAAATGACCACAACATTGTTAACTGACTATTCTCCAATATAAAATAAAAAGTTTTTAAGAAAAAAACAAACACACAAAAAACCAAACAGTTCTCCTGGGGGAAAAAAAAGGGAAAAGAGAATAGATCCTTTCCGAAGTTGAGATTTAGAGGACAATGTGTGGCCATTGTGATCACATTATTCTGAGAGTAGTGCCCTGTAAAAACTGGATGACCTTTATTGCTATCACAGTAACCTTTACATCATTTGTGAAAATAGATTAAAATAATATCCACTGTTTTATGAGTACTTAATATGCGGCAGCTTTCATGCTATGTTATCTCATTTGATCTGTAATAAACCAAGTAAGTAACAATATATACACTTTATAAATGAGAAAATTGAAGCTCAAAGAGATTAAGCAAACTTTCCAAGGTCACGCTGCTAGTAAGAACCAGAGTGGGGATGTAAACCCACCATCTAACTCTAAATTCATGTTTTCTCATGCAACTCTCCCACTGAGACTGTCATTAACTGCTCACCAGTGCTTAGTGAGGGTGAACTGGCATTTCTGCAAGGTCAGCTCTGCCTAAAACATTTCAACATTAGCTGTTTATATGCACAATTAAGTAAGCCTCTACAAAGTTTGCCTGTCATATTATTTTGCTTCTTTTCAAACTTCTTTGCTGTTTCTAAAGTCTTCATTTAAGGACTTCCTGGTGATCCAGTGGCTAAGACTCTGAGCTCCCAATGCAGAGGGCCTGGGTTCAATCCCTGATCAAGGAACTAGATCCCACATGCTGCAACAAAGAGTTGCATGTCACAAATAAAGATCCTGCAAGCCACAACTAAGACTCAGCACAGTCAAATAGATAAATAAACAAAAAATACTTTTTTAAACAATAAAAAATAAAGTCACCATGTAAAGGTACACTTCTTTCAGGTGCTGTACAATAAAAATATTTTTGAGTCAACCAGACCCCTACTTCTGAGCTTCTGTGCTTTGGAGGTTATACAATAGGGTTCAAAGAGTGGCTGACCTTTATTTTCAACTAAATGTAAAAGAAGCACCTGGAATAAAGGCCCCCGGGGCCATGAACTTGAGAGTCAGGACTCTTTAAATTTTGCACCCTAAGCTTCTCATTTGTCTTATTCTAGTTCTAAGCCTCCTTTTCAACCTTGACCAGGGCTGATCTCCAGCAAACTATCATAGCACGGGGTACCTCTTGGAGCATGCGTCCAGTTGTAATTCTTCCTTTGTTTTTGTGGTGATTTGGCTGTCGGTCACCCCATTGGGGGCTTCCCAGGTGGTACTAGTGATAAAGAACCTGCCTATCAATGTAGGAGCCGGAAGAGATTCAGATTTGATCCCTGGGTAGGGAAGATCCTCTTCCTGGAGGAGGGCATGACGACCCACTCCAGTATTCTTGCCTGGGAAATCCCATGGACAGAGGAGCCTGGCAGGATACTGTCCATAGGGTTGCAAAGAGTCAGACAGGACTGAAGCAACTCAGCACGTATGCTCGCACACACCCCTACCGGACCATCAGCTCTAGGAGTGCTCACCCTGGATCTCCAGTCCCTAGCCTGTGGCCAAGTATACATTGATACACAATTAATTNAATCCCATGGACAGAGGAGCCTGGCAGGATACTGTCCATAGGGTTGCAAAGAGTCAGACAGGACTGAAGCAACTCAGCACGTATGCTCGCACACACCCCTACCGGACCATCAGCTCTAGGAGTGCTCACCCTGGATCTCCAGTCCCTAGCCTGTGGCCAAGTATACATTGATACACAATTAATTATTTGTTGACTGATGAACAAATGAATAAGTGAACTAAACACATAAACAATAGATGAATAATATATCTCACCAGATAACCATTTTTAGAATCAGTCTTATTTCGGCCACAGAATCAACAGTAAATACAGGTGTAGGATAACAACACATGCAAGAGCTGAAGAAGGACTTTTCCTTTAGTCACACAAAAAACCTGACAACTAAGGCTGCTTTCCCACAATGTAGTCCTAATTAGTGAGGTGAAAATCCATTCTTGTTGGAAATCTCTTAAGCAGTGATCCCCTACATTTTATACATGGACTGACCACCCCAGGAAATAATTTTAATCATCCTCCCAAAGCTTACTTTGTTAATTTCTCTTCCTTGAGAGCTACCAGGAATAGTTTTTGGTCTACTTAACATTCATTCAGTAGGCTGCAGTCCATGGGGTCTTTAAGAGTTGGACACGACTGAGTGACTTCACTCTTACTTTTCACTTTCATGCATTGGAGAAGAAAATGACAACCCACTCCAGTGTTCTTGCCTGGAGAATCCCAGGGATGGGGGAGCCTGGTGGGCTGCCGTCTATAGTGTCGCATAGAGTCAGACACGACTGACACAACTTAGCAGCAGCAGCAGCAACGTTCATTCTTAATAGTCAGGGAAGTTTCTCCCCATTATCCACTATAGTCAAAATGGTCAAGATGATGGAGAAAGTTATGCTTTCTCCATGACTGACTTGTCGTCTTCTTTTCAAATAATTCATTAGATCTTCTGAAATTTTATGACTATTACTTTTTAAATCAATTTATTTGTAATTAGAGGATAATTGCTTTATACTACTATGTTGGTTTCTGCCTGCCATATATGAGCATGAATCAGCCATAGGTATACGTATGGCCCCTCTCTCTTGAAACTCCATCCCACTTTCCACCTCATCCCACTTATTATTTATATAAATCATTTGTTATTTGTAAAAGTAGCCACCACGGCCTCTCGCATTCCATATGCCCTTTTGCAATGAGGGTTTGCCACTATGCATCAACAGGTGAAGGCTATTTCCGCAGCCCTCATACCTGAACTGGTCTGGTAACTTCCTTGATCAGTAGAATGGTGGAAGTGATGTTGTGAGACTTCTGAGCTTGCCCTTAAGAGGCATTGAAGCTTCTGCTCCCTCAGTCTAAGAACGCTGCCGGGAAACTGTCACATTATTTGTAGATACCCCAGATACAAAACCTAACAGAGACAGAACTCAGCTATCCAAACTGTCACATTTGACAGTCACACCAGGACACCAGACCTGTGTGAGGCCATCTTGGATCTTCTGTTTCATCTGATTGTCTATCAGAAAGAATCACCTGAGTGAGCCCAGGCAAAACTATAAGAGGAACTGCTCCTCTGACTCACAGAAATATGGGAATTAGGTCACTAAGCTTTGGGGTAGTTGTTACAAAGAAATAAATAATTGCTATAGAACTGGTACTTAGAAGGGGGATGATTTTGTACTTAGAAGGGGGATGATTTTTTTTTTTTTAAAGAGGCTAAACAAATGGCTCTGGCTTTGGGATCGGGAGATGGACAGCCTGAAAGGGCAGTGGGGAAACTGGTAGAAATTGGAAGAGTGGGGAGGAATTACTGTAGGAAGCTGAAAAATGAATAGGTCATATTTTGCAGTCTCTCTCTCTCTCTCTCATACACACACACGCACACACACAGACACAGACACACACACACACACACACACACACACAGGCAAAACTGTTCAACTTGGAAGATACACAGTTTCCTAATGAACCTGTGGGTTTTTGTTTGTTTTGCTCTGGTTTGGTTTCAGGAGTGGCAGAGCCTTTTCCCCACTGACCTCCAAGAACCTCTGTGGATCCCTTTGGGATTAAGGAGAACTCCAAATAGTAAGGTGAAGGTGTCAAGCAGTGTTTTTAGCTGTGAATAATAGGTACCTGAAGACAGAGATGAATTTGGAAGGAGCTATTCGTTTTAAGCAGGATTTGAAGTGACAGCACAGTACAGCATTTGGGGCTTCCCTGGTGGCTCAGTGGTAAAGAATCTGCCTGCCATTGTAGGAGACCAGGTTTGATCCTTGGGTCGGGAAGATCCCCTGAAGGCGGGCATGGCTACTCATGCCAATATTCTGGCCTGGAGAATCCTATGGACAGAGGACCCTAGCAGGCTATAGTCCATAGGGTCACAAAGAGTCAAACACGACTGAAGCAACTTAGCACGTGAGAGGTCCAGGATGTGCTGGATTGATAAACAAGACTATTGTACACTTTCGTTCTTCCATATGACATAAGAGTCTCAAAATAAATGATTCCACAGTAAATATCAAATCACGGATATGGCTATAAGATCCTTTGCTGAGAGCTCAAAAAACATAAGGAGGTGCCTAGGAGACCCTCACATCCAGGTAAAAGAGCTTCTAAGAATTCCAGGGCATTATCTCACAACATTATTTCATAGTAGCTTGACATGCCAAAGTAGAAAGAAATTTGTCTCAAAAAATCATGGAGGTAAGTTTTCAGGCATGGAGTAAGTCCCCAAAAGACTAATAAGAAGTCCTCAAAGTATTTTAGCAAATAGGTTTCATGAGAGCAATGCCATCTTAAACCAAAAGCTAACTCTGCAATTCTTAGAAATAAGTAAAGCCCCGCTAATGAATGAGCTGTTTTGATGACTTGCTTTGACTGACAGAATTGTTATACTTCTGAAGGTATACCTCAAGAGAACCTTGTTACTTCCACTTTCATCCTCTTGGGATGTTGTCCTGAGACCCCATGCCATGAAGAAGCCAGGAATGAAATACTCCAGGACAAAGACACTGGGTCATTTCAATTATCCCAGTCAATAGCCTTCATCAAGGCCCCATAAATGAGAATGAGACCTAGCTGACCCTCCAGTTGATATGTTACCTGATTGAGCTCAGGAAAAACCAGCAAACAGCCACCTAGTCAGCTCACAAAATTATAAGAAACAATAAGTTATTATCTTCTTAAGCCATTAAGTTGTGCTTATTATATAGTACTAGATAAATGATACAATCTCCCAAAATGAACAGTATGGCATGTTGTCTTTTATTTTACTGGGTCTAAAAAAGAGACCCCTTGCTTAAAAATACTACATTTTCTCTTTTAAAGTGGCATTTCAATGTCCACTTTCAATATCAATGCCAAGGGAATTCATTCACTCACATATTTATTCATTCAATATACATTTATTGACTCTGTGTCAGGCATTGAACAGATACAGGCAAAAAAAATAAAGAAAGAAAGAAAATCATGATCCTTCAAGAGGATCAAGTGGAAAAGTCAGATAAGGACAACAACCCAATCAAAATGGTATGGGGATTGCTATAATAGAGGTAAGCACAAGTCCCTTCATGAGCACAAGCAAAGGCTTCACTCATTCAGCATTCATTAATTGTTCACCAGGTACCAGGTTTTGATCTGGGTCTTGGAAATAGAATGATGGACGAGACAGAATAAAAAAATAAATCCTGATAATTTCCAAGTAAACAAGTAGTAAGTTTTCCAATGACGATAACAAGAAAATAAAGGAGATAAGGGATAAAGTGGTGTGCATGCATGCATGCTAAGTCACTAAGTCATGTCTGACTCTCTGCGACCCCATGGACTGTAGGCCACCAGGGATTCTCCAGGCAAGAATACTGGAGTGGTTGCCATGCCCTCCTCCAGGGGATTTTCCACATCTCAGGGGTCGAACCTGAATCTCTCAGATCTCCTGCACTGGCAGGCGGGTTCTTTACCACGAGCACCATCTGGGAACTGGGCACTATTTTAGAGAGGGTGATCCTAGCAAAGCTCTCTAGAGAGTAGACATTTGAACTGAGATGTGGAGGACAAGTAAGCTGAAAAGGGGGGAAATAAGTCCAGGCNAGATCTCCTGCACTGGCAGGCGGGTTCTTTACCACGAGCACCATCTGGGAACTGGGCACTATTTTAGAGAGGGTGATCCTAGCAAAGCTCTCTAGAGAGTAGACATTTGAACTGAGATGTGGAGGACAAGTAAGCTGAAAAGGGGGGAAATAAGTCCAGGCAGAGGGTCAGCAAGCACTAAGGACCTTGGCTTGGGGTGCTGGAGGAACAGTGAAAGCCCAGTGAGGTTGGAGATGAGTAAGCAGAGGGGCAGTGCAGGAGATGAGGTCTGAGAGTAAGCACCTCTCTATGGCCTGCTGACTATGATAAGGAGTTCAAATTTATTCTATCTGGGAGTCTGACTGATGCATGGTAAGCATGGATGTGACTAGGAGAGAAAGAAAGTCTTTTTGAGGGTGAGGAGCTGGTTCATGAATTTAATCTCTAAGAAGCAGTCACTAATCTAAGCAGAAGGCATGAAGAAGGGATGGTCATAGGAGGAAAACAGCAGGCTGTCTTCTAAGCAGCCATGTATTGTCCTCCTCATGCTCTAGTGAGTGGACTCAGCTCAAACCAGTGGAGAAAGGTGGCCTATTCAAGACCCAATAGCCAGAAAAATGATGAGTCCTTTGGGGTAAAAAATTAAAATGTCCTATCTTGTATCATTTTAAGTCTCGGGTGGATTAAAGACTTTTAAAATGATAAACATTATTGAGAGAAAATATAGAAAAACGCATTTGTGATCTTTATGAATTTAGGGCATTGAAAAAACAGACTTATTGAACAAGAAAAAAATAGGGAAAGAATCAACTTGACTACATTAAAATCAAGAAGACCGAAATCAAGACACCATAAACAAAGCTAAATATATGAAATAAACTGGAAGAAAATGTTTACCACATAAATAACGGCCAAAAATGAGTATAAACAACATATTAATAAATCCTGTAAATAAAAACAGAAAAGATAAACAACTCAAGGAAGAAACTGGCAAAGGATACAAAGAGGAAATTTGTATTTCCAAATTCACCAAAAGGGAAATACAAGTGGTCGATGAACATACAAAAACATCTGAAGCTAGTTATTAATTAGAAAAATGCAAGCTAATACAACTAGATACTATTTCCACCATTGAATTATCAATGCTTTTTTGTCCAATAATATTAAAAGTTGAAGAAGACGTGTGGAAATACGCATTCTCACACACTGCTAGTGGGGGCATAGTTGTTATGTCTTTTTGGAAGGACTCTTTAGTAGTATATTCTGAAAAATAAAAGTACAACTCTAATTCTTATGTATCTTCCCTGGATAAAGCTTTGTACAGGTACACAAGAATGTTCACTCTAGCACTGCTTCTATTTAAAATAGGAACTGAAATATCAAAGCTTTATTTGGACTTTTATCCAGAAAAATTAAAATTAATAAAAATTTATTTTATATTCACACCTATTAATTTTGGTCACCAGAACTCTGTTGTCATTCTTAGACCTAACAAAGAAAACACATATTTTTCCCGTGCAATACTTTCTTTCTTATACAATACTTCCCTTGGTAATCAAGCTGCATTATGTTGGCATTGAACTGAAACACGTTTGCAAAGGAGAAAAAGAAGAGAAGACATTCCTTCCTTGCCCAAATTGGAAAGGGGCAAACTAAAGGAGAAAATAACTCACTGTGGAGGGCAAGGGGTCTAGGGGATTGCAGATTGGGATGAAAGAACAGGGAGATAGGAGAAGAGAGGAGGGTGGATATTTTTATGTACTGATGACTTTTGCCTCCCCTGCAGTTGGGTGACTGAGGATACGTAGAGTGATGCCTTGTACATTTCCACTGGTAGAAAACATAACAGCAACAAGAAATACCTGGGAAGAAAAAAACTGTTCCCATTTCTTTTAGCTCCTTCATGATGTATGTTGCTAAGATTTAAGAGAAAAATAGGACTGAGCAAAATGAAGGAAAAACACTCCCTATCAAGAAAAGAACATGAACCTTCATTCTTTTCTTTATCCACCCACCTAATGACAATGCAAGCCTCTGAAAACCTATCACAAGGTGATACGTATTCTCCTGGTGTTCATAACCTGAGGTTTCTGTGAAACATAGCAGTTCTGAGTGCCTTTTGAAAGTCCCTGATCACAGCACCAGGGAGGGTTCACTGAATCTTTAATTAAGATGACAATAACTGAGGTGTCCAGTCAGCTCTCCTAGACTGACCTTTGGGTTAAAGCAAGTAGTGCTAATAACTTTCCACTTGCCCTGCTTGATTGTAGTTATTAGAAAATGCTCTAAGAAGTTTTAGGAATCTTCACAATTGTGCTACGTCTTAACAAATCACCCCTGTCAAGATGAAACATTTGTGGTCTGGTCTACCTGCTTTCCTCCCATCATTCCAGATTTCAAATTCTCCCAACCTCCAACAATACCAAGGTAGCAAGAAAAGACTTTCTGAGTTAAAAAGACTTGCCCATCCTGTTACTTCCTAACTGTGTGATTGCAGATAGGTGACTTGTTCCCTTTGAGCCTCAGTTTTCTCATCAGTAAAATGAGTATGCTGCTGCTGCTAAGTCACTTCAGTCGTGTCCGACTCTGTGCGACCCCATAGACGGCAGCCCACCAGGCTCCCCCGTCCCTGGGATTTTCCAAGCAAGAACACTGGAGTGGGTTGCCATTTCCTTCTCCAGTGCATGAAAGTGGAAAGTGAAATCGCTCAGTCGTGTGGACTAGTAGCGACCCCATAGATTGCAGCCCACCAGGCTCCTCCATCCATGGGATTTTCCAGGCAAGAGTACTGGACTGGGGTGCCAGTGCCTTCTAAGAACCTCCATTCAGGGTTATTGTGAGAAGGAAACAGGCAATTTAGACAAAGCCTCTGACATGTTGGTACACACTCTTGTGTACAAAGTTCTTTTCTTTTACTTCCAAATACAACGACTGGGTGTTCCACCACCATGTGGCTAGGTTTTGGAGGTGTGGAAATAAAAGGAAGGACAGGGATTACATTACTTTGCTTCTCCAACTAGGGGGGAGAGGTCAGGGATGTGTGGTGCAAAACAATGCTGCAAATCCTGATGAAGGGTCTCAGGATGAAAGCATCATCCCCGGCCAGTATTTTATCAGCTAATGCGAGTTGCATCAGCCATATTGCAACATTCTCAGCAAAACAGAAAAGTCCACGGTGCAAATGGCTCAGGTCCACAATTTGGAGGGCGGGGGAGACTCGGAGACAAAGGTGTCTATCATTTTATAAAAATCACACTAAAAACCTGGTATTAGCTGTCTCTGTTCCCCTTGTTGATACTGCTGAGGTGGGTCTAAGGCAGCATCAGTGACATCATCAGATTTCTTTAAAGCTCAGGTGAGTTTCTCAGACCAAGGGTCCAGCATGAGTCATTTGCATCCCTTTCCCCAGCCCCTCCCTTCTAAACAAAAACTCAGTTGAGAGAAATATGACCCAGGCTTTGCTCACAGTTGCCTAATTCCCTATGGCAGCATTTAGAGCAGGAGATGCTTTATCTGCAGATTCAGACCTTGGAGAACTTTAGTAATAAAGTTCTTCCTGACATTTTCCATCTTATTTTAATATTTCCATCTGATACTAATATGAGAAATGGAAACCAATAGAAAAGTTTGCAGTAGGACTCAAACAGAAAGCTTTTGAAACCTACTCTTCTCCTAGGAAAAACTTTCAGTCAAGCATAACTTAAATATCACTCAAGTCCTAGATCTGAAATCTTCTGACATTAGTAATATTCCCCAACTTGCATTAAGATTTGAAAAATCACAGCACATTATACACACGAGATTGCCTACAGAATCAGAACAGAGACACTTCTGAAATTTACGGTCTCCAGTGATTCTCTTGGGTGATCACAATGTTGAACAAGATATCCCCAAATAATTTTTCAGTAAGAAAAGCAATTTACTTTTTTAATAAAGTACTACCCATTGACTTCTGCTTCTTTGTTTAGAAGAATTTTTTTTTTTTAACTTTTTTAGAAATCATGATCTCACATCAAATTCTACCAACTGAGAATTCATTCATTGATCAAACTTACTGATGCTAAAGAGAAACTTTCAATGACAACGTCCCCTCTGCTGTTTTGGGATGGATACCCCACACCCAGAGGAATCAGGTACTCACTGAGATTGTCTTAGGCTGGAGGTGAACTTTCAAAGCCGTGGGAGGATTCTGAGTCCAGTCTTCCTCTCCAAAGTGCAGTGGTTTTGCTACAAATGCTCAGGATCTGATTTTGCATTGGGGCGAGTCCAGGAGACAGTGGGGTGATGAGGAGGGAGTTTCAGCAGGAGCCGGGGCCAGTCACAGGCGGCCTTCCCGCCTAGCAGCAGCATCTCTGCCTTGGCTCTGTGCCTCATGGACAGAGATTAGTCATTAACAATCCTTTCCCTGCTAAATGATATAAACAGAGAAAGGAACCTTGGGACATGCTCGAGATTCCCAGGACAAACTCCCAAGGCCCCTGGATTGGGACTGTAACAAAGTGGAGGCACACTCTGATGCCTTTGAAAATGCTTCTCCACAGGCTGTGTTTTAAGGGTCCCAGGTACCCCGATTTTTGCGCATGTCATCTAAAACTGAATTGCCATCTTCCCTCTCTCTCTCCAACTGTTTTTAATAGCTCCACCACCTACAAGAGACTGAAGTTAGCAATTCTGAACCTTTTCGACTCCCTCTCCCAGGCTTTCTGTATCAAGGAGTAACAGATTAATGCAGATTTCATCTTTCTAATGTCTCCTATTTCCAACCCATTGTGCTCCTCTGCTGATTCAGGCCTACTGCCACTTCCCTTCTGAACAGTGTTGCTTGGCCTCTAACTCTTCTCTTCTTTTCTGGTTTCTGAACTGCACAGCAGCGTAAAGTGTGGGGCTCTGCTGAGATACCTACTCATCTGCCATAACCTCAGGAAAGACACTCAGCATTTCTGAGTCTTGGTTTCCTTGTCTATAAGATGAGGATGGTGTAGCTGTCCTATGTGTGGTGGTGAGAATTACATGCATAGTTTAAAATGCATAAAATGTTTATAAAAGTGCCTGACAGAGAGGAAGCACCCAATACATTTTGTTGTTGTTATTCAGTCGCTCAGTCATGTCCAACTCTGCGACCACATGGACTGCACCATGCCAGGTTTCCCTGTCTTTCACCATCTCCCGGAGCTTACTCAAACTCATGTCATGGAGTTGGTGATGCCATCCAAACATGTCCTCTGTCGTCCATTTCTCCTGCTTTCAATCTTTCCCGGGATCAATCTTCTCTAATGAGTTGGCTCTTTGCATCAGACGGCCAAAGTATTGGAGCTTCAACTTCAGCATCAGTTTTTCCAACAAATATTCAGGGTTGATTTCCTTTAGGACTGACTGGTTTGATCTCCATGCAGTCCAAGGGACCCTCAAGGGTCTTCTCCAACACCACAGTTCAAAAGTATCAATTCTTCAGCACTTAGCTTTCTTTATAGTCCAATTCTCATATCCATACATGACTACTGGAAAAACCATAGCCTTGACCAAAAGGACCTTTGTTGGCAAAGCAATGTCTCTGCTTTTTAGTATGCTGTCTAGGTTGGTCACAGCTTTTCTTCCAAGGAGCAAACATCTTTTCATTTCATGGCTGCAGTCACCATCTGCAGTGATTTTGGAACCCCCAAAATAAAGTTTCTCACTGTTTCCATTGTTTCCCTATCTATTTGCCAGAAATGATGGGACCACTTCCTCATTTTCTGAATGCTGAGTTTTACACTCATGCCATGATCTTCATATTCTGAATGTTGAGTTTTACACCAACTTTTTTCTCTCCTCTCTTTCACTTTCATCAAGAGGCTTTTTAGTTCTTCTTCACTTTCTGCCATAAGGGTGGTGTCATCTGCATATCTGAGGTTATTGATATTTCTTCTGGCAATCTTGATTCCAACTTCTGCTTCATCCAGTCTGTCATTTCACGTGATGTACTCTGCATATAAGTTAAATAAGCAGGGTGAAAATATACAGCCTTGATGTACTCCTTTCCCAATTTGGAACCAGTGTGTTGTTTCATGTCCAGTTCTAACTGTTGCTTCTTGACCTGCATACAGATTTCTCAGGAGGCAGATCAGATGGTCTGGTACTTCCATCCCTTTAGAATTTTCCACAGTTTGATTATACAGTGGAAGTGACAAATAGATTCAAGGGATTAGATATGATAGACAGAATGCCTAAAGAACTATGGACAGAGGATCGTGACATTGTATAGGAAGCAATGATCAAGACCATCTGCAACAAAAAGANGATGGTCTGGTACTTCCATCCCTTTAGAATTTTCCACAGTTTGATTATACAGTGGAAGTGACAAATAGATTCAAGGGATTAGATATGATAGACAGAATGCCTAAAGAACTATGGACAGAGGATCGTGACATTGTATAGGAAGCAATGATCAAGACCATCTGCAACAAAAAGAAATGCAAAGAGGCAAAATGATTGTCTGAGGAGGCCTTACAAATAGCTGAGAAAAGAAGAGAAGCGAAAGGCCAAGGAGAAAGGAAAGATATACCCATTTGAATGCAGAGTTCCAAAGAACAGCAAGGAGAGATAAGAAAGCTTTCCTNAGGGAGTCCTCACCGGTAGAGAATGCTTCTATCCCTCTCAGTAGAGAATCAACATGGAGATTCAAGCAAGGCTTTTGAACTGCACGATATAACCCATTGTTGTTCCCAAAATCAGTTTAGTAGGTCATGACCTGCATTTGTTTGTTTCAAAGAAATAGCATTTTTAAATAGCATAGCAAATATTTCCTTTTCAAGCAGAAAGGTAAGTACTGCTTAAGGGAGCTGCATCACTTATGTATGCAGGTGTTGTTGCAACCTAGATTTCAGTATAACACAGCTGTAAGGTCAAAGTTTATTTGCTTATTTATTTACATTTATTTTAGATTGTGAGACAATACTTAATACATGTATCTGACAGAGGACTGATATTATGGATGCCTTTAACATACGAAATTCTTTTTTTTAGTTTTTGCAAAGTAAAATGTATCAGTCTTTTTCTTAATGCTGCTGCTTCTGGTATTATTCTTAGGAAGACACTTTCATCCCCAATTTTATACAAGTACTCATTTATAATTTTTGACATTTGATTTCTCATTTTGTTTTGTCTCTGCAGCACAGAAGATCTTAGCTCCCCAAACAAGGATGGAATCCGTGCCTCCTGCATAGGAAGCGCAGAGTCTTAACTACCAGACTTTCAGGGAAGTCCCAAGGTCAGAGTTAAGAAAGTTTGAAAAGCATGTGATCAGTCAAAAGATCACTGAATCAGTGCCCATGGACTTGGATTCTGGACATAATTTGGTGGGGTAGGAAGCCAAGGGCAAAGAGAAAGGACACATATCCCATTTACTTTCTTTGTTGGAAAAGTATTGGTAGAAATGTGACAAAACTCTCAAAGGTACACATAATCTAAGTCATGGTTTTAGAATAGGGGAAATGATTAATTTCAAAGGGTGTGATAAGTAATCTGAACTTCTCTTGTCCATATACTTTATATCTTTGGTTATAGATCTGACTCTGCTTCTACCCAGCTCTGCCTGGATCTGAACTCAATCTCTCCATGCCTGTTTCCCTACCTGGAAGATAAGGATGTTCAATAAGAGGACAGCCAAGGTTCCTTCCACATCCGTGGTGCCAAGGGTCTGATGAAGGGATGTGCTGTGCTAGGCTGATATGTTGTAGTTTTCTGCAACCCATTCGCAGGGCTACTTCATGAGCATGTGACCTGTTCAGTCACACAGGACTCCTGACTTAGAAGACCATATGTTTGATTTAACATTGTGCTGCCATTCTGTTGAAATTCTTAGTTTTTCAACAAAGGTCTTTCTATTTCCATTTTCCACTGAGCCCCACAAAGTCCAGTGGATTAATTCAGACAACAGGAAGTCGTCCTGCTAAAAAGTGGAATTATTTTCTATGGCGCTGCTTAGAGCTGAAGCAGTGACTCTGTACCTTGGGGGATGAAGTACAAGCTGCTTAGAGGGTTTATGACACAGGAATTCAAAAGTATGCTATGCACTAGAACAACACAGAAGAAAAAGCTGCTTAGAACTTCTGTTCTATCCAAGGCTTGTGTTCCATTGTTCCAGCCCCAGCTGGAGTGGATTGTCCAAACTGCATTCAACTCATTTAAAAAAATGGTCTTAAAATAGGATGACCCATTTGATGCCATGTGCTGCTAAATGGGTTAATTAGATGTGAAACATTCATAGCAGGTTCTCAATAAGGGAAAGAAAAGATATAATAGTAAGATGAAGGTCATTTTTGGGCCTGAGCACTATATTATGTCCAACCTGCATTTAAAACCCAAAGGTTGCTGGAAAAGATTGTTAATAGATAGAACAAAGGACCACATTTGGGGATATGGCCCATTTTATATTTGGAAATGCGTCTATCCATTTGGGAAATTTAGATGATAGTTCAATGATAAGCTGTCTTCAACAGAGACAAAGCTAGTTACTATCAGGAAAGTATGCTTTTAGAGTAGTGGTGAGGTATCTACCCTATTCCTGTTGTGTTTGCCAGATATAAGTCATGACCATGGAGCAGAATCAGATATGATGAAATCATAATGCTGATTTTCTTAGAAATGAGTTTTAAACACAGGAGTCAACCAGGTATTTAAAACACCAGTCTTTACACAAAGGACAAGCATTCAACATATGTTACTCAAAGGCTTTGTACATCCTTTGCAAATTCCTAATCAGACATAGTCTACATGAATGTTCTCTCTCCCCTGTGCTCCAAAAGCATCCCAGGCACACCCATCTCAAAGCACTTTTTATTCTTTATTACAATGGTTTATTTCCTTATCTGTCTCCTTCATGAGTCTGTAAGCTCTTTGAAGGCAAGTTTTGTGGTTGTTTTTAATCTCAGTATCCCTAGCCTGCTGTAGATGACCAATGAATCTCTACAGTTAAGTAAAAGAATGAATGTAATATGATATATGAAGAGTTCCTGCAAATCAATAAGAAAATGATCAACACCACCAAAGAAAAACGGGTAAAGTGCATGAAAAGATGAAACAAAAAGGATACAAATGACCAATAAGCATATAAAAAGATATTCAAAATCAATCATAATAAAAGAAATGCAAATTAAAACCACACTGAGATATCATTTTTCACCCATCAGATGAGCAAAGATAAAAAGAAATTCACTAACATATTGTGCCAATGAGGGTAAGGCCCTTTCATCTATTGTTGATGGGGCCGTAAACTGGTATAACCTCTAAGAAGGACAAATTGCAAGTGTACATGAACTTTTACCTAGCAATTCCACTTTCAGGAATTTATTCTGAAAGATATATGCACAGATAGGTGAAATGATGCACGGGAACAGCTAAATTCTCCTGTATGCTCCAGAACTGCTGTACTGATCGTTAAAATGTTAAAACTGTTGCTTAAAAAAGAAAGTAAAGTGTTAGCCACTCAGTCATGTCCAAATCATTACAATCTCATGGACTGTAATCCATAGTCTTCTCTGTCCATGGCATTCTCCAGGAATGAATACTGCAGTGGGTAGCTATTCCCTTCTCCAGGGGATCTTCCTGACCCAGGAATCAAACCCAGATCGCCTGCATTACTCATTGGTAAGTACCGACCTGAGCCGAGACCCAGTAACTCAAGATATAATGTATGGTACTGAAGGGGCTCCAGGATCATGCTCAGCACTATGGCCAACCTCATTCTGATTGCTGGTGCTATAAGTGTTGCTAAATATCTGGATATTATTTTATTATTAAAGTACTTTACATTGATTAACATATTTAATCCTCAACAACCCTAGGAAGAAGTGTTAGTCCCTCAGCTGTCTGACTCTTTGCGACCCCATGAACTGTAGCCTGCCCCGCTCCTCTGTCCATGGGATTTCCCAGGCAAGAATACTAAAGTGGGTTTCCATTTCCTACTCCAGGGAATAATCCTTACCCAGGGATCAAACCTGAGTCTCCTGCATTACAGGCAGGTTCTGTACCATTTGATCCATGAGGGAAGTCTGGGAAGAAAGCACTATTGTAATTCCCCCAATGTTATATAACTAATAAGAAATGAGAAGAATTTTATCAAGGTAGTCTGATTCTAAAGCCTCTCCTCTTAAAAACAAATGTCCTTTACCCGGGATTGGTGAAGTCAATTACTGTATAGCCACGGAAGAGAAAATTACACAGCCACAAAGAAGATAAAGAAGCTCATAATGGAAAAGTATCCAAGCTATATTACTAATTGAAAAGAAAGTATAGAAAAATGTGTTCGCTGTTAAATACATATGTAAAATTGCAAACTAGATACATAGGCTATGTCTAGAATTATATTAAATACATATGAGACTGATAACACTAACTGCTTGCCCTGCAGGGACAAAGTATTAGGGAAAATGATTGTAGTGTGTACCTTTCGGATTGAATACTATTTGCATGCACTGCCTATTTCAAAAATAAAGCTGCCAATCATTTTTTTAAATGAATGATATGATGTGGACATAGATATTCTGAGCAGAAAGTCAAAAGACCTTAGAGAGAAATAGAAAAGATGTGTGGCTGGCTGGAGGTGGGGGAGAATCCATTCTCCTGGTCACCAGGGGGAGACTGGGTCTTTGAGCAGAAACTTTGAAGATAAGGAAGTTGTGAGGATATTTGAAGAGTGGAGGAAGGGCATTTTAAGGGGAAAGGCAGAGACATGGAGACGTGAAAAATTTTAACGCAAAATGAGTTGAAGGTCACTCGAGATCTGTATGCCCTCTATAGTTGGGAGCAGACGCATAGGAAGCTAAGATCTGCATTTGGAGGAATCCAAGGAGGGACTCCAAGGGGCCCTGAGGCTGACTGCAGATCAGAATCAGCCCAGTGATGCTCATTTTAAGGAAATTCAGAAGAACATAAACTCAAACTGAACCTCGCCCTGTCCCACATCCAGTGCTGGTGAGGAGTTAATTTGTNCATAGGAAGCTAAGATCTGCATTTGGAGGAATCCAAGGAGGGACTCCAAGGGGCCCTGAGGCTGACTGCAGATCAGAATCAGCCCAGTGATGCTCATTTTAAGGAAATTCAGAAGAACATAAACTCAAACTGAACCTCGCCCTGTCCCACATCCAGTGCTGGTGAGGAGTTAATTTGTGGAGCCGTCCTCAAAAGACTGGGCAAGAAACAAAGATGTAATTGAAGGTTTGGGGGAAAATAGGGCCAAGGGAAAACAGTTCGAGGAGCTGAGATTGTCAGTTCTGAAGGAGGACAATTACTGTCCCCTCCTTGAACGACGCATCATTGCATTGTCAGTGGGATGGTGACCAGCTGTTCTCTGCAGTCACAAAGGAGACAAAGAAAAAAAGGGCTTCGACTGCAGCATGAGCAATTTAAATGAGATTCAGAGAAAAACTTTCCATCAGAAAAATATAAAGTTGCTAAAAGATTTTGAGGGAGAATACAGTCCCTCTCTAAATTGAGCTGGTGCTGCACAAATCTACCTGGGTTTGAATCAGTCATGTTCTCTGCTTCCCAGAGTCTTCATCCTGAGCTATTGGTAGTATCAATAATATCACCCTCACAAAGTTGCTGTAAAGATTAAGAGATCCTGAGTATAAAAAATTAGAACAGGGCCTAACACAGAGTAAATTCTGAATAAATTGCAGCTTTGTCCTTTATAGTGAAATGATGTCAATTAAACAAGGTCTTAAATGATTTAGACAGTTTCTTGGGATGGTCCCTGAAAGTCTTNTCTACACATCAATATATAAAATCTAACTTCACAGAGCCTTTTAAAACAATATATTTATTTATTTGGCTGCACTGGTTCTTAGTTGCGGTATGCAGGATCTAGTTCCCTGACCAGGGATCGAACCTGGGTGCCCTGCATTGGGAACATGGAGTCTCAGTCACCAGACCACTAAGGAAGTCCCCAGAGAGCCTTTCTTTGAGTGGCAGACTTGATAAATGTTTGAGGAGTCCAGACTTCTGTCAAATAACTTAGTATTGCTCCCTCTTTCCTCTTTGTAGGAAAAAAAAATGCAAATTTACCTATGCAGAGAAACATCTGAGTTCCTTTTACTGCACCTTCTCTTTCTAGTCTCTGCACTGCATATATTTTTACACCAAATGACTGAAAGATAGTTCCCTAAACAAGACATTTCTCACCCTAAGAATTTTCTACCAGCTGTTAAAGAATGAGGTTTTGCCACTTGACCTAAGATTCCTAATTGTTACCCTTCATGTGCTAAGAATGAGAACTCTTGGGTTCTCATGACACTCAGAATAAAGACAATCTTTCTCAGCCTCCCTTGCTGCCAGGTGTAGCCATGGAATGAGAGAATTGACAGAGTAACTTACTAGTCATGTCCTTACAAGGAAGAAGCATGCCCTCCACTTTCTTTGCACCTCCTTCCTGTTGGATGAAATGTGGGCATGATGGTGAAGTCTGGGGCAGCCATCTTTGACCAAAAGAGAAGATTGGATGTTGAGAATTAGGAGTTCAGGTCTCTGACACTGTCAAATTACTGCGTCAGTTCTGAACTACTTACACCTACTCTATGTACGACAGAGAAACATACTTTTCCCTTGTTTAAGCTGCTATTTTTTGGTTCTTTGTGACAGCCACTAAAACTGTATCCTGCCTAATATTCCTCTTTACACAGATATTGGCAAACATCAACAGCATCAATAAATACTGTGACAGGCATTTTAATCAGATTATCCATTAGAGTAAGCCCTACTCATTTCCTTTCTATTGCTTTTTTGTTTTCCTTTTTCATGTAGAATCATTCTGCAGACTCTTATCAAGTTGACAGATCTCATTGTTTGGGGCTGTAAATAAAAATTTTAGCATTTTATATGGGATGGGATTTTTTCCAATCATTTCCAATGAATGCTTCTGAATATAAATTTAGTTTACATTTAAATTAAAAATTTCTGTTTAAATTTCTTAAGCATATAATTTTAATTTCTTTTAGATTTTTATCTTTTATAAATGTTTTTGGTATGAAGTCTTCAACCATACAGAAAAACAGAGTATCTTTTTTTAAAACAATCGTATTTGGTTCATTTTCTTATTTGAAAGAAATAAAACCTTACACATAGTTGAAGGTCCTGTCAATCCCCAATGCCATCCACTTTCCTTCTTCTCCAAAGTTTGCCATTGTAATGACCTTTGTATGTGGCCATTCCTACACATAGTACATTTTTATTATATACCAAATCACAAACAGTACATGACCACTGGAAAAACCATAGCCTTGACTAGATGGACCTTTGTTGGCCAAGTAATGTCTCTGTTTTTCAATATGCTATCTGTGTGTTTTCCTACTTGAAATAAATTTTGCACTTGAANAAGAAATAAAACCTTACACATAGTTGAAGGTCCTGTCAATCCCCAATGCCATCCACTTTCCTTCTTCTCCAAAGTTTGCCATTGTAATGACCTTTGTATGTGGCCATTCCTACACATAGTACATTTTTATTATATATCAAGTCACAAACAGTACATGACCACTGGAAAAACCATAGCCTTGACTCGATGGACCTTTGTTGGCCAAGCAATGTCTCTGTTTTTCCATATGCTATCTGTGTGTTTTCCTACTTGAAATAAATTTTGCACTTGAGATAAATTTTATTCACAAATAGAATTTATGAAATAAATTTTTCTGCAACTTGCTTTTTAACACGAGGCTCTAATTCATTTGTTTTAATTCTGCTTCGTCATTATCTGCAATGTTGTCATTCTCTCATAGATGGACATGAAGGTTTTTTCCAATTTTTCACTATTTCAATCAGTCCTGCAACAAGCATTCTTGCATCTAACGCCAGGCACACAGGTTCAAATGTTTTCTAGGATATGCACCTAGCAATTAAACTGTAGTGTTGTGTGTTTAAACTTTAATAGACTCCTGAATTGCTCGACAAGCTTGCTCTACCAATTTCTACTCTTATTCCCCTATATTTTCACTAGCATATCATATGGTCAGTTTTTCTACTTTGGAGTATGAAATAACAACACATTTATTTTGGATTTCTTTGATTACTGACTTATTTGGCATTTGGGAGAAGGAAATGGCAACCCACTCCAGAACTCTAGCCTAGAAAATCCCATGGATGGAGAAGCCTGGTAGGCTATAGTCCATGGGGTCGCAAAGGGTCAGACATGACTGAGCAACTTTTAATTTATTTATTATTTATTATTTTGGCATTTAGTTTTCCAATTCTGTGACCTGCCTCTATATTCTTTGTTCATTTTAGCACTGGGTTGCCTGGATTTTTTGTTGATTTGTAACTATTTTTTAATATATGTAGGATCTTAAACCTTTCTGGTTTTACGCATTGAAAATATCTTCTCTCAGCCTATGGGGTATCTTTTAATTTTGATNAGCAACTTTTAATTTATTTATTATTTATTATTTTGGCATTTAGTTTTCCAATTCTGTGACCTGCCTCTATAGTCTTTGTTCATTTTAGCACTGGGTTGCCTGGATTTTTTCTTGATTTGTAACTATTTTTTAATATATGTAGGATCCTAAACCTTTCTGGTTTTACGCATTGAAAATATCTTCTCTCAGCCTATGGGGTATCTTTTAATTTTGATATACAGAATTTAAACATGTTATTTAATGTCAATTCTTTTTTCTACAAATTGTGCTTTTGTCTTCTGATTAAGAAATCTTTTTGCTGTCTTAAATCATAAAAATATGCTTCAGTATCTTACTCTAGTAATTTTGAAGTTTTGCTTTTCAAATACAGGTCTTTAATCTATGGAAAAATAAATGTAAACTTAAATTTAAATGTATAATTCTGAAAATACTAAATTATGGCTTTTCTGGCATTTGAGGGATAAGTTAAAAAAACAAGATCACATTTTTAAACATATGTCATCCAAAAGTATCTGGGAAAATAACAACAGTAGATGAAAGAATTCTGCCATATGTACTTTTTACCCTTTTAAGTACTTATAGGATCCCTTCTTCCATTTCTCACGCACTGTGTGATGTTTAGTTCATGCACCACACCAGATCTGCTCATCCTCACGTACACTGCAGCCCTGGTCACTCGCCCTTCTTCCCAGATTGGAGCCATCCCGGGGATGGCTCACCCTCCAGCTGCTGCCACCATCACCTCATATCTTAACATCTTCAGTTTTCTCAGGCTCCCCTGGGATGAGGACTGGGCTGAAGCATGGGCCCCACTATGCCAACAGCACGGGAGCTATAGCAAGTCTGGTGCAAGGCCAAACCTGGCTGAACTCCATGAAGACTCTAGTTTTTCCAGCCAGTGGTTGTCCAAAAGGGCTGAGTAATAAAGGGGCAAGAGTGAGATTCTCAATGCCTTGTAGGCAGGTTTTCACCAAAGAGCCGGAAGATAGAAACAAGACTGCAGATACATGTCATGTCCTTATTCTTTCACAAAGGACTGTTTTGAAAAGCAGTGAATCCACATGACTGACCACTCAGGAGATTTCCCACATTAGCTAGCAATGCTTTCTTGAGAAGTGAAGTCACTCAGTCATGTCCGACTCTTTGTGACCCCATGGACTCTTTTCTTGAGAAGGCATACCTAAACTTGGCAATACACCAACTTCTATTGTTTGCCCTCCACCTCTGCTTTATTCCTTTTTTCCCTCTCTCCTATGTCCTCAGGATTACATCCTTTCCTCCAATAAGTGTGTAAATTTTGCTTCATACTCTCTTTCTAGGGACTGTACACTAACAGAATTTGCTTAAAAATGAAAAAATGTGTGTTATCCATCAATAACTAAAACACAAAAAATTTTTTATTAAAACCATAAAGTTTTAATAAAAAATTTTTGGAATACAATCTGAAAATTTTGTAAATATTATATAATGAGTTGGTTTGTTAGTGATTTTCCTTATTTCTATGAAAAGGAAGGTAAAGAAAGGCATAATATCTGAGCCATATTAAGAAGACACATTGGGAATTTGTGATTGACTAAATATGAAGGTTAAGGGATAAGGGATGTTAAAGTTTACACCTAGGGTTTTGTTTTGGGCAACTGAATGAATGGCAATGGCGATGTCATTTGTTTCGTTAAAGCAGAAGGAGGTCTATGTGTGCAATAGGGCAGGACCTCGGGGTTTAGGCAAAGGCCTATCAGGGAAAATGAGTTTATGGAATCTGAGAAGTATGAGATAGATGTCTTGCAGGTATTTGCTTAAATAGGACTAAACTTAATGAAGTAGATTAGGGTTGAAGATATTGATTTTGGGGTGATATGCTTGACATTATTAACCATCCAGTGACCACTCCCTCCCATCTTCCTTGCTAACAGAACTCTAATGTTATTCATGCAGTGATGTACTCAATTCAAAGAATGAAATAAAAATTGGTTAAGTCAATCCTTGGAGAAGGAAATGGCAACGCACTCCAGTACTCTTGCCTGGATAGTTCCATGGATGGAGGAGCCTGGTGGGCTACAGTCCATGGGGTTGCAAAGAGTTGGACACAACTGAGCGACTTCATTTTTTTCTTTCTATAGTTCCTTTTGGAGAGGGAAATGGCAACCCACTCCAGTGTTCTTGCCTGGAGAATCCCATGGATGGAGGGGCCTGGTGGTCTGCAGTCTATGGGGTTGCAGAGAGTCAGACACGACTAAGCAACTAATACACACACACACACACACACACACACACACAAGTCAATCCTGGTAACCCCATTTCTCTTTGTCATTAGTATGATACATGACTTACTTCTAAGGCAAGTGAAGTCCACTGAGGAAAGATTTTCCTCCTTATAAAGCAGAGAGCAACATGAGAAGAGAGCCCTCTTCTGCCTTCAAAACGCCCCTCCTTCCCACTTTAAAAGTATTATGTGAGAAACTGAGATTTGGAGCTTCACCTGCCATCTAGAAACTGGTAAGATGGCTCTGTGAATGCCAGAGCTGAAAGATGTAAAGAACCTTGGTACCTGATGACATCTCTGCACTCCTGAGCCCACCCTGGAACACACTATCTCCAGATTTCTTGTTCTGTGAGGTATCTGATATCATTGTTAGATCATTATTGTGTCCTCTGATGCTGCCAAAATCTCCCTAAATAATAAAGACATCACTTGCATATCCTGGTAACTAGAGCTATAGGTTAGATGAGACCAGCAGAAAAGGCCTTGGGTATGCTGCTAAGTCTAAAAAATACCAACGTTAAAAGGACAAACAGAGGAGAGTAGAAACAGGCAAGAGGTATGGGAATGATTAGCTCAGGAAATGTTAATAATCCCATATAACAAAAGTAACAGGAGTCATAATCTAGCAGCTGCTGCTGCTGCTGCTGCTGCTGCTAAGTCGCTTCAGTCGTGTCTGACTCTGTGTGACCCCATAGATGGCAGCCCACCAGGCTCCCCGTCCCTAGGATTCTCCAGGCAAGAACACTGGAGTGGGTTGCCATTTCCTTCTCCAATGCATGAAGGTGAAAAGAGAAAGTGAAGTCGCTCAGTCGTATCTGACTCTTAGCGACCCCATGGACTGCAGCCCACCAGGCTTCTCCATCCATGCCTTCTCCTAATCTAGCAGCACCCCAAGGAAACAGATGAAAAGAAATGTAACTGAAAGCTGCCAGTTTAACGCTATTATTGCAACTTTGTTCAAATATTTGGCCAAAGATAAGGTAGAAAATGGGAGTTGTAGGTTTTTATCTAAATAAAGGCTTTTTGTATTTTTTTTCCCAAATTCTGGGAACTTCTTTCTTTTCTTCACCACATTATCCCAATCTAGAATTTGTTTAGAGTCATTCATTGATAAAGCAAGCATCAAGTTCCATGCTTAAGAGTTTCCTGTGGGCTTGGGTCATGAAATTCACTTGCCCTGCTGAAATTATCCCTTGTCAGCATGAAGCTAGCCTGATGAATAATTCTGACAACACCGTACAACAAATCAGAGAACTAGCCAACTTCAAATTTCTCTACTAGCTCCTGTTTATGCCAAGTTTTTAATTGTGAATGGACATGATAAGGTTATCCCTCTCCCTTTGCATAGAATAAATATTTGTAGACTCATTGACATTACACTATCCATATAATCCATTTATTCTTTCATTGTGCTATGGGTGATTTAAGGGACTAAAACTCCATAGGACCACAGCATAAGAGATGAGGTCAGAGAATACTTCATATGAGATAACAGTGCAATTTTAGAAATGTTCAAGGTAAACTAAGTTAGCACTAGGAAGAAAAAAGGTCATGGGAAAGAGCTCTGAAAATCAAACAGAATTGGTATGAATTTTTGGCCCCACCACTTAGAAACTGTGAGAAATTAAGCAAGATGCTTATAAATACTTTCCGAATCTCAGTTTTCTCTCTGCCAGATTGGGGACAAATAATATCCACTTCAGTTAGTCCTCTTACTCTGAGAACTAAATCATGTCGGCAAAGAATTAGCACAGTGACTGTATTATAAGCACATTTTTTATAAATATGTTGCAAAAACATTCTCCCAAGCAGTCATACATTTCTCAAATACAGTGTCTTTCTTCGGGTAAAATAACAGTGTCTTTCTCTGGGTAAAATAATTTCCATTTTTCTGCAGTCAGGTCTGTCCATTCATTCTCTTCATGGTTCTTATGTTTATATTTTGCTTAGGAAAGTTGTTCTAATTTTCAAGATTTAAATACATTGTCACATATTTTTTCCTAATAATTTCTTANATGGCAGCAGCCTCTCTTCAGAGATCTGAGTTTCAGCTCACGGGTCCTTCTTCATATGTCTATATTTTAATATGTTCAACTTTACTCCTTCACACCCTATCATGTAAACTGCTTCCTGCAACTGCTACAATTCTGATACCTTAAACTTCTCCTTTTATCCTTTTGGTTACCTGGGTAACAACTTTACAACTAGTTATCAATTCTTTCCATCATTTTCAACAACTGGCAAGATTTCTGTCTCTTATTGAACCTTCATTGGTCTTCTGTGCTTGTCTGGCTTTGTTAACATGGTCTGGTAGCCTCTTAGAATGAATGAGAAAGTTTTTATAATTTATTCACCTGTTCTTTGAAGTTCAATAGATCCTTCTGGGCCTGGTGCCTTTTAATAGGTATGTACTGAATTTAATTTTCAACTTCTATGAATACAGGTCTATATTTTCCAAGAAAATCATCCATATCAACTTTATTTTCAAAGTTGTTCCTATTAAGCTGAGCACAGTTTTCTCTTAAAATTTTACTGTCACTCATATTCTAATTTGTCTGGCTATAGAATTTTAGATTTCAAAGTCAAATCCTCTAAAAATGTTGTCTGCTAACTTTTAGCATTCCGGCAATGAGAATCCTGTTCCTACTCGGCTTCTCTTTCTTTTATACAGAAAGCTTCCCTTTCTCTTTTCTTTTTTCTCCCTTTGTAGAAGTTTTCCATATTTTCCTTTATTCTTTTAGAGTTATGTATTTTCACAGGGTGGATGTGGTTTCATTCGCTCTGCTTATAATTTCTTCAGCCCCTTCAGTATAAGAGAAAGTGTCTATTCAGTTCTAAATTTTTTTCTATTGCTTCAATAATCATTGATAATTTTCTCTCTGGGTCTAGAAGTCTTATCAGTTGAATATTGGACCAGCTTATTCACTTTCACATGCTACCACCATTGATGGGATAACAGGGACTGAATTTAAGCTCTTACCTTAAACAACTAGAAAAGCAGACAAAATATATGAAACAAAGGAGCTTTTTGGACATTGGATAGTAGAATTCAGGATTATCATCTCTGTGGAAAGTGAAAGAAATGAGATGAGTCTTATGACTGGCCCAGCTTCTGCATGGAGACAGTTTCCATGCCACAGGGCAGGGAGGATGCAGCCAAACAGAACTCACTTGGTAATCTTGCTCAGTTGAGGAGACAGACATCAAAGTATGAGAAGGTACCATTCCTCAGCTATCAGACTGACAAAAATTAAAAATTATGACTGTACTTTCTATTGACAGAATGTGGGAAACAGGCAGGCACCCTCACACATGCTGATGGCTATAAAAACTGGTAAAATCCTTCATGAAGAAAATTTGGCAACACATTACAATAACTACATGTTTACTTGTTGAACAAACTATCCCAATTCTACAAATCTACCTTGAAGATATATCTTAACAATAAAAAGTACATATACAAATACTCATGTAGTTATCCATTGCAACATTGTTTACAAATGCAAAATACTGAATAATCTAACTGCTCAAATATAGATTAGTCAGATAAACTATGATATATTCACACAATAAAATGTTATGCTGCTATAAATAAATAAAGATGGGGAAGATTTCTATGAGCAGATACTATGGTCTCCAGGATATACTGTCAACTGAAAAAGAAGCCAAGAACAAAAAAATGTATATAGTACGCTACCTTTCCTGTAAGAAAGAAGTGTATAAGAAAACAAGCACGCTTCCATTCAAAAGAAATTCAGCAAAGATAAACCAGGAACTGATGAGATTGTTTTCTGTGAGGAGTGGGTGGGATGAGATGGGAAGAATGGAGGAAGGGGAATGGGGTAGCAGGGATGAGGTGGGCAGTGATACTTCTCTGACATACCTTTCAGACAGCCTTGACTCTTAGAACTATGGGAATGTTTCAAATGCCAAAAATAATCAGTTAACATCAACTAAGACAAGGGTATGAATGGAAGCAGGGAGGCAATGGATGGGGGAGAGACACAAACAGAATATAAATAATAAGTGAATCTAACTGTATTTCAGATGAATAATGTACCCACACTTGCTGCAACCCTGCAAAGCTGAATCAGAATCCAAACCATACAGCAAGGATTTACTGTAAGTCTAAGACTGCCATTTAGCCAGAGAACTAACTTTGTCCTTATGCTTCATGCCCAAACCTCTGGAACCCTCCAATAGTTTTACTGAATTCCAGTTATTTGTCATCATCCTAAGTGACATTCTTGGCTAGCATCCAGAGAAGCTGTAAGCTTAGGAAAATGTTCATTGTTTTTAGATTTGGCTCTTAGTTTTAGAAATGTCTACTACTGGGCCCAGGATCATGCCCTGCCAAATAGGGGTCAGAGAAGGGAAAAGGGTTGGTGGCAAAGGAAAGTCTTCTCCTATGAAATAAAAGGCACCATGGTAGATGAAAAGATTTCATAATCATCAGTTTCCACATGACTTTCAAATGCTCTTCATGCTCATTAGCACAGATTAATTATAGTTAGCCTGTTCAGTGTAATCAAAGTTGCAAGAGAAGTAGAGACTAGTTTTAAAAGCCTGGTGAGAAACTGAATAAGTGAGTGTTTAAATGATTCACCGCTGGGGACCTTAAACTCTCAACTTATCATCAAAATGTGTTAGGTATAATGCTGAGAAATGATCAATTATCAAAAAGTCTTTTTTTTTTAACCTTTAAAATACTGACTGCTAAAAAATAAAATAAAATACTGACTGCTGATTCCATGGTTAGCAATTTCTCGTGAGGAAATCATCAGTCACACACAAATATTTACATGCAAAGACTGCAGCATTATTTTTCATAGCATGAAAATGGAAATGACATCCAAATAGAGCAACAGCTGAAGACATTATGCTACAGCTATACTGTGGTACATTATTTATCTATTAAAAATGTCTTCTTAAACCATCTATTGACCTAGGGACAAATATTCAGAATATCAGAAAATAATGCTACAAGGAAGTTTGGTGGTATGCTGCTTGCTGACAGAGAAATGCTGAATATGAATAACTCAAAGATATAATTAGGTTAAGATTTTTTTTTTAAAGCAGGATAGGGACTTCCCTGGTGGTCCAGTGGTTAAGAATCTTTCTTGCAACACAGAAAACATGGGTTCAATCCTTGGTCGGGGAACTAAGATCCCACATGCCATGAAGAAACTAAGCCCATGCACCACAACTACTGAGCCTGTGTGCCACGGCTAGAGACGGTCCACCACAACAAAGATCCTGTGTGCCACGACTAGACTGTCCACCATAACGAAGATCCTGTGTGCCACGGCTAGACGATCCACCACAATGGAAGACCCTGTGTGCCACAGCTAAGATGTGACACAATCAAATGCATGAATAGTTTTTTAAAAGCAGGATAAATATGTATTCTGTACAGAGAAGAAGAGAAGGGGACAACAGAGGATGAGATAGTTGGATGGCGTCACTGACACAATGGATATGAGTTTCAGTAAGCTCCAGGAGTTGGTGATGGACAGAGAAGCCTGGTGTGCTGCAGTCTATGGGGTCGCAAAGAGTCAGACACAACTGAGTGAATGAACTGAACTGAATAGCTAAAATAATATATGTGTATGTATATATATACTGCTCTATATGTGTATGTACATTTTTGTATATATGAACATATACACACTCAGAGGAGAAAAAACCTAGAACAATTAACAAGGAAGAAAAAATTGACTGGATGGAAATACAGGGAAATGTTAGCCTTGATGATCTTTAGGTAACAGAAACTCTGGATAATGACTGTTTTCTTAATTATATTTTAAATATTTTCCAGATATTCTGCATTAAACATGAGTTGTGTGTGTGTGCTTGGTCATTCAGTCACGTCTGACTCTTTGTAATCCCATGGACTACAGCCTGGCAGGCTCCTCTGTCCATGGGGATTCTTCAGGCCAGAATACTGGAGTGGGTTGCCATGCCCTCCTCCAGGGCATCTTCCCAATCCAGGGATTGAACCCAGGTCTTCCACATTGCAGGTGGATTCTCTATCATTTGAGCCACCAGGATAGCCCAAACATAAGTTACTTTTACTAATTCTACATTTCCTGTTGCTCAAGTCAATGATCCTGGGGCTATCCAGACCTTTTTTCTCTAAAATCCCATATCCAATCCATCAGCAAACCTGACAACACTACCTTCAAAAAAACTTCTGGATCTGTTTGCTCACTAAACACCTCCCCTTTTGATGATCCACATTATCATCACTGGCTGCCTGGATTTCTACCACAACTTTCCTTCTGGTTTTCTTGTTTCCATACTTGTGCCCAACCCTACCCCAGTCTCTAGAAAGACCAGAAGGAGAGGTTATAAGAGAAAATTACAGGGAATAAAACAGAGTGACATTTAGAGCAAGAAACTAAGTAGAAAAGAGGAGCATTTCTAATGGGGGAATTGCAGGAAAGGATGATAATTTCAAGGGCATTGAGACATCCAGTATGAACTTAGGTTCCTACTCTGTGCTTAAATTACACCCTCCAGCTCCCATTATCCACACAAAATGCACGATAAAAATCTCTTATCCATAGTAAGCTTGAGTGGTGGTGCTTGAGTTGCTCGTAGTAAATCCATTCAGATCTAGCACAAAAAAAGTAGGAGTCAAGATGACAAATGAAGAGCAAGAAAGAAACAGGAGTGAGAACTGACAAACAGGAATCATCAGAAAGCTTTTGCTTAGGGTGCTCAGTTTCCCACATGCAATGGAGGCTGGAAATATTTTATTCCTAGATGAAGAGAAAGGGGGACCTCAAAAGTCTCGGGAACTTAGGACCACCCACTCAGGTATTTGTTACATTAACATAATGTCATTTCAGTCTTTTTATACAGTTCATGAGGTTCTCATGGCAAATATACTGCGGTGGTTTGCCATTCTCTCCTCCAGTGGAAAAGAGGGTGTCAGCGGATGAGATGGCTGGATGACATCATCAATGCAGCAGACATGAACTTAGGCCAACTCCAGGAGATGATGAGGGACAGAGAGGCTTGGCGTGCTGCAGTCCATGGCGTCGCAAAGAGTCGGACATTCCTGGGTGACTGAACAACAACAATAACAATATGATGTCAGGAAAAAGATGGGCAGGACAGATGCCATTCCTGCATTGTTTTCTAATTGGCTTCATGTGAGTATCTCACTGAGTAGAGGTAGTATCTTATTCATCTTTATATGCCCTACACAGACCACAAGACTCTTCACAAAATAGGTGTCAGAAAACAGCCATAAAATGAATGGGTTAGTGAGTGAGGAAGGAAGGAGGAAATGGAGGGATGGAGGGTGGAGGAAAATGAATGAATGAATGAGCAGATAATAAGAACAGCTAGTATTTCTGGAGCATTTTCTTACAGTTCTAAGGGTTTCCATGTATTAACTCATTGACTGGAGATTAGAATTCAGTTCCCCTTGGCTTTATGCATCTTGTATATTTTCATTATCACCCGCAATCATATTCATGATGCAAAGAAACTCTCTAATGAGATGGACAGAAACAGCAGATGTCCTTAATTAAGAAGAGGATGCTCATCAAAGTTGTTCTTATGTAAGTTGTCCAGGTGCTGCCGGCTTATGAAAAAGCATATGAGTACCAGAGGCCAGAAACTCTAAGGGGATGTCCTCATCATTCCATTATATGAACAATCAAAAGTGACAGGCTGAGTCAAAGCAGAGTAATTATCCTGTTAATTAAGGCCTCCCCCAAAGCTGCTTGTCTTGGCAGTTTTCTTACTTAATAATAAACCTAACATAGACTTACAATTCCCACCCCCAAGGTCTTTGAGTACATTCTCTTCCATCTAGTCGTTTGAGTTTGCTGCGCACCTAAAATGTCAGAGGCACCATTCTAAGTGTGAGTCCAGCAGTTAACCAAACAAATCACTGCTCAGAGTTCACACTGTCTCATAATTGAGATAGCAGAACGGTGATATCCATCTTATAGAAAAAGAACTTGGGGCTCAGAAAGATGAACTAACTCTGACCATGATCAAATAGAGAGATAATAGCACTAGATTTCTGATTCTTGAGACTTAAAAATATTGTGTCTTACATAGAGTGACTGTTTTTGATGAAATAGTGTAAGTATTTTGGTTCCTCGTCACACTGAAAAATATTTTGCCGCATGATGCACACATACCGTGACGGTTCTTGAACCCTCAACTGCCTTGCAGCAGAGTTGCTTAGAAGATTCAGTGGGGAGCCGTCTCGTGGGGAAGTCACAGGTATTCTTGATTCCTCTCTTTCTCTCAAATCCTTCAGCAAATCTTATCCAGAACCCAATCATTTCTCTCTCCCTCCATTGCTATCACTCCGGTCTAAGCCATCACCATCGCTTGTCTAGATTTTTGAAGGAGGCAAGTATCTGGTGTGGCCATCTTTCTCCCCTTTCACTTTTCCTCAGCACAACAGCCAGTGGGATCCTTTTAATGTGTAAATTTGATTCTCCTCCCCACATCCTACGAAGACTCCCCCATTTCACCGAGAGTAAAAGCCAACCACTATCTTAACTGTAACCTATAAAGCACAGTCTGGCCCCTGTTCACCTGACCTCACCCCTCCCGCCCCACCAACATTCTTTGCTTCCGCTCTCACCATGGCTGTCACACTGACTACTCTTACTGTCTCTTAAACCCATAGGTCATGATCTCACCTCAGAGCCTTCGCAGTAGCTCTTCTCTCTTCATCAAACATTTCACTCCAGATAACTGTATCTTCAGCTCCTTCAAGTGTTACCTTCTGAGTGAAGCTGCCCTGACCGCTCTATTTGAACATGCCCCTTACTTCGCTCAATTGATTTTCCCCATCACATAGATCACTTTGAAAAACTACATAAACTGTTTCTATATTATACTGACGGTCTTTCTTTTCCCACAAGGGCAGAAATTTGTCTTGCTTTTTTAAAACATACCCCAGAAGATAGAATAATGTAGACGCATAGTAAGTATGTGTTATAATCATCATCATCATCATCATTATTTGTGAATGTCAAGAGGTAGGAACTATGAAATCTGTACTGAGATTTTCCCACCTGGAGACACTAGATTTCAGAGAAAGAGACCAAAGATTTTCATAACAGATCTGAATAAGGAGATGTGAATCCTAGATCTGCCATTTACTTGAAGTTTGGGGTAAGTTAGACTGAGATCTGTCAGTCTCAGATCTCTTGAAAGGAAAAGGAAAAGATAAGTTCTATCTCAAAGGTCACACTACTGATGAAGTATGTGTATAGAAACTGCATACAAAATGTCCAGTGTAATCAGAGTACAACTCAGATGAATTCTCTCAAATTAGTACTGGCTTCATTTTGCTTTGGCAGATTCTTATTTTACAGTGTGGCTTTAAAAACATTACTTCCCCTTTTGGAGCCTCATTTCACCCAGATATATAATAAAAAGATTCCTTGATGTTCTCTCTCACTGGCTCAGAAAGTCTCAAGAGGGCTCGTGGGAACCCTAGGCCTCACAAGGCATTGCTTCACCCTGCTGCTGTTCGTTACTGAGCCTTTTAAAAAGTCAACAGATAATAACGGGAGATAAATAAAACCTTTGTCACTTACTGCTGCCTCAGTTTTAAACAAGTGCTGCCAAAAAGAGTTGCAAGAGGAACCTTTGGACAGTAGACCAGTCAAATTGTACATGCTGATAAACGTTTGTTTAAAATGTAGCTTTTTTTTCTTTCCTGGAATTTCTCAGTAATTAACCAACCACATTAACCAACATCCTTTCAGATAGTTGTTTAGAGTAGTTGTTCCCAAATTTCTTACCATCAGGCACTCCCTGTGTTCCCCACAGCCTCTCCCAGGAGAGACCCAGGTTTCTGAAGTTTTTTCTACCAAATAAACTGGTGCATCTGAAACAATGCTTGTATTTTTCTTTTACATTAGTCAAACTAATGAGTATAGTCAAAGACTTATGCTCTTAAGAACTTCTGATCAGCAGGAGTTAGACACACTTTCATACTGAATGGTTATCCTTCCAGTCAAACCACCTCCCCCCCCCAAAAAAAACCTTGTTATTTTAAATAGCCTAAGCAGTCTAATTTTAAGTATATTCACTCATTCATTCTGTAAATATTTAACACCTATTATCTGGCAAATGAAATTCTGGGTGCTGGGGATATGTGGATGAACACAATGCATCAAATTTCTTGCTCTTACAGAGTTGGCATTTTAATGAAGATAGACTATAAATAAGAAAATAAAATATATAGATAGAATAAGTTCTAAGGGAAATACAGCAAGAAGGGAGATGGGAGGGAGATGGGATATGCAAAGTACAGTGGGGGGACGAGGGTGTTCTTTTCAACTGTGAGATCAGTAAAGGTCTGAGCAAGGAAATGACAGAGATCCATTGAGATCCCTGGGAGAAGAGGTGCAAGCAAGAACCAGAAGAGAAAGCCTGCCCAGTGCAGCTGAGTATCACCTAGAAAGCCAGGGCATCTGAGACAAAGGGTGGGGCCAGGAGATACAGTTAGAAAAACAGACTGAAGAGAGCCTTGGAGTTAGTACTCAGGATTGTCTTTTACTGCAAGTGATAAGGGAGCCATTGGAGCATTTTGAGAAAAGGAGTGGCCTGATCTTCCATTTTAATGGCATCATTCTAACATCTGTTTGAGCCAAAGGGATGTTTCCCGTAGTTCCCTTGAAATATTGAAAATAGCATATGAATGTAGAATGCAGTAAAGGCAATCTTAAAATGCAGGATTTAGGCGTTATTCATAAAAGCCAAAAGCATAAATAACCCAAATAACTGATGAATAGATAAAATGTGGCATATCCATACAATTAAATATTATTCTGCCATAAAAAGGAATGAGATGCTGATATCTGCTACAATGGCCTTCCAGGTGGCTCAGTGGTAAAGAATCTACCTGCCAATGCAGGAGACACAGAAGAGGCAGGTTTGATGCCAGGGTGGGGAAGATTCCCTGGAAGAGGAAATGGAAACCCACTCTAGTATGCTTGCCTAGATAATCCAATGAACACAGGACCCTGGCAGACTATAGTCCATGGGATCACAGAGGCTTGGACATGACTGAGCGACTGAGCATGCATGCCTGCATATGCTACAACATGGATAAACCTTGAAGAAATGCTAAATGAAAGCAATCACAAAATACCATATATTATATGATTCCATGTATATGAAATGTTCACAATAGGCAAATCCATAGACAGAAAGTAGATTAGTGGTCGCCAAGAGATGAGGAAAGGGGAATGAGGAATGGTTGCTAATGAGTACAGGGTTCTTTCTGGGGTGATAAAAATGTTCTGGATTAGACGGTGATGTTGATTGCACAACCTCTTGAATATATGAAAACCGCTGCATTATACACTTTAAAAGAGTGAAATGTATGGTATGTGAATTATATTTCAATTTAGAAACTAAAAGATTTAGGTTTTTGAAACGTGGTGCCAGGCTTTTTCTCTCTGCTCTTTGCCCTGTCATTCAGATAACACACAGCATTACGTGAATTTAATTCTGTGAAACTGATCAATATAAATGCTCACCAAAATAATTTAACCCATGAGGGTAAGACCACCCTTCCCTTCTAGCTGTTACACTACTGACCCATCATCATGACTTGTGCCTTGCTTTTTTTCCCCAAATGCCTCTCACATCCACCCTCGACTTTATGTCCCCATCACCATGATCCTTATTCACTTCATGCAGGTAAATACACCAGCATGGCTGGGGTACCTACCTCTTTCCTTCTCTTGCCTCTAATCTCCAATCTGTTCTTACAGAACAATCCTAAAACATCACTTTTCTCACTCCTGTGCCCCTAGTTAAGGATACAAAGTTGCTTTCTTAAATGACAAGATTTTTCATATCAGAGTAGCTATTAGGTTGGTGCAAACATAATTATGGTTTTGGACTGTGAATTTTAAATCATTATAACTAAGCTCAAATACATCATTATTAACCAAAATAGGAACCATTACAATTGACACATTTTTGCCAACGAGAAATAAGTTTGTTTATTACTGTAATATAAAAATCCATGCTTTGGGATTCAATGAACTCTTGGAAAGCATTTTCTGCCTCCTGCTAGTTATGGAAGCGCTTTCCCTGAAAAACGTTGTTAAGATGCTTGAAGAAGCGGTAGTCAGTTGGCGAGAGATCAGGTGAATATGGCGGATGAAACAAAACCTCAAAGCTCAATTCATTCAGCTTTTGAAGCAGTTGATTGTGTGATGTGTGGTCCTGCACTGTTGTGAAGAATTGGGTCCTTTCTATTGACCAATGCCAGCTGCAGGCATTGCAGTTTTCTATGCATCTCGTTGATTTGCTGAGCATACTTCTCAGATGTAATGATTTCACTAGGATTCAGAAAACTGTAGTGGATCAGACTGGCAGCAGACCACCAAACAGTGACCAAGACCTTTTTTGGTGCAAGTTTGGCTTTGAGAAGTGCTTTGGAGCTGCTTCTCCAACTCATCTTGTTGTATAAAATCCACTTTCCATTACACGTCACAATCCAATGGAGAAATGGCTCGTCATTGTTGCATAGAATAAGAGAAGATGACACCTCAAAATGACAACTCTTTGATTTCCAGTCAGCTCACGAGGCACCCACTTATCAAGCTTTTTCGCCTTTCCAATTTGCTTCAAATGTCAAATGATGGAAGAATAGCTGCCATTGAATTATTTGGCAACTTTTCAATTGTAAGAGGATCAGCTTCGATGATGGCTCTCAGCTGGTCGGTGTCAACTTCTGATGGCCAGCCACTGCACTCATTATCTTCAAGGCTCTCATCTCCTTTGCAAAACTTCTTGAACCACCACTGCATTGCATGTTCATTAGCAGTTCCTGGGCCAAATGGCTGTTGATGTTGCAAATTGCCTCTGCTGCTTTACAACCCATTTTGAACTCAAACAAGAAAACGGCTCGAATTTGCTTTTTGTCTAACATTATTTCCCTAGTCTAAAATAAATATAAACAGTAAGTAATAAGCCATTAGCACAAATGAAAAGCAAGAAATATGCATTAAAAATGCACATTTAAAATGCACATATACAATGATGTATAACATAACCACATTTATTTAGACTAATTTCCAATATCAAATGGCAAATTTCAACAGTGCAAAAACCACACTTTTGTACCAACCTAATATTTTCTAAAAAATATTCACCAATTTTTTAAAAAAAAAGATTCATCATTTTACTATGATTTTGTGTTGCTTCTCCCTTAGAGTTGGAGTTCAGATGCTCAAATGTTAAAAGATGTGTTGTTGATTTACATGGAAAATGGAACACAGTATTTCAGCTAGTCTGGAAAATTCAGGAAGAATGGTCAATGTACCAACAGCTTATCAAATCAAGTTAACAAGTCAATTCCTGGCATTACTCATTCTGCAATATCTAGTTCCTTTCCTGTTGCTCCTCCTACATCCTTTCTGAGAGGAAGGCTTTCTTCTTTGCTCCACGTCTCTAAATCTTGCCTTCCCTTTAAGACCCAGCCCTGGTTCCTGCTCTTCTCTGAGGTTTTCAGGCTAGCCAGTGGTCCTTCCTTTTGGCTGCTCTATGAGATCCTTTTGGCATTTCTAGTTGTCTGGAGTACAGCCTGGGCATCACCCCACACCCTCTAGAGTGTAGCCAAGGTTGAGGACCATTACAAATACACATTCTCATCCTTGAATAAATAGGAATAAACAAGACAGACAAAGGCTTAGCTCTCAAAGACCTTAAATTCCAGTGGGAAAATAAGCATACTTTTTAAAAAAAGATAATTTAGAAAGTGATAAATTAAATAGATAAAAGCATACAAATAATAAAGAATTGCTAAGAAAGTGGAAGAGACAACTTAAGACATTCTGAGGGTTCTATTATGTGGACTCTAAAGCAGATAAACTCGGGACCTCCCCTCGCCACCACTGGTGAGCCAGTGGTTAAGAATCCATTCTTCCACTGCAAGGGGCATGGTTCAGTCCCTGGTTAGGGAAGTAAGATCCCATATGTTGCACAGTGTGGCCAAAAAAAAAATGTCAAACTCGCAAAAGCAGAGTAGAATTGTGGTCTTTGGGGTTAGGAAGCAAGGAAGGGATATGATCAGGTGATGGTCAAATGGTACAAAATTTCAGTTATGCAAGATAAATTCTGGAGATCTATTACACAGCATGGTGTCTAGCCAACAGTATTGTATACTCAAAATTGACTAAGTATAGATCTTATGTTCAGTGTTTTCACAACACACTAGTAATGATGGGAGGAAATCTTTGGGTGGTGATGGATGTGTCTATGACTTTAACACTGTTGATGGTTTCATGGGTATGTATATATTCCCAAACTCATAGAGTTATATACATTGAATAAGCATAGCTTTACCCTGGTGGCTCAGAGGTTAAAACATCTGCCTCTAACGTGGGAGACCTGGGTTCAATCCCTGGGTTGAGAAGATCACCTGGAGAAGGAAATGGCAACCCACTCCAGTATTCTTGCCTGGAGAATCCCATGGACGGAGGAGCCTGGTGGGCTACAGTCCATGGAGTCGCAAAGAGTCGGACACGACTGAGTGACTTAACTTTAACTAACTTTAATGTGCCAGTCATACTTCAATAGTGTTTTTTAAAATATACTTTTGGTGACATTTAACTAAGACCTGAATGACAAGAAGGAGCCTAGATATGAAGAAGGAGCATTTGAGACAGGGAGAACAACAAGATGAGGTCACTTGAGTAGCAGAAAGGAGGGCAATGAACGAAGGGAGGCGTGGAACAATGCGAAATTGAAAAGGAAGTCAGAAGATGTAGGGACTTGGGAGCCATAGTGAAAATTTTGGGTTTTATTTTAATTGAGATGAGAAGCTATGGTAGGTTTGCTGCAAAGATGATCACTATAATCCTTGCAACCCAATATGGATGTCCCATTGCAATGTGATTTTTGAGGCTTCTTCCATCAGGAGGTGAAATCTATTATCCCTCTTCTTGAACTGGGGATGGCTCTGGAACCAAAAAATGTGGGAGAAGTGACACTGTGAGGCATCTGAGACTTAGCCTCAAGAGGCCCCTACTGCTTCCCTTCTCTCCTTCTTATAATGTAAGAAGTACATTACATCTCTTATATCTATAATGTCTATCATGTAATGAACCTGGGTCTAGCCAGAGGATGTGAGGCCATGTGGTAGAGAACCAGGGCACTACAGGCAACAGCTAGCACCAACACCCAGTAAAGCCATCTAGGTCATCCAAACGAAGTCAAGCACAAGATAACTGCAGTCACAAGGGTGACCCTGGGGAAGACCAGTAGAAGAACCACCTGGTTGAGTCCAACTAAAATAGCCAACCCATAGAGGTGTGAGCCAGTACATAGTTTCATGTCTCAAAGACATAAAATCAGTGGTGATTTGCCCTGAAGTGATAGACAAGTAATACAGAAATCTCTGGGGTTTAAAATAGAAGTAAAATAACATTTGCATATTTTAAATACCAGTTTCATCCTTAAAACAATAATGAATCCATCCATAAAAGCTATGGTCTTCTATCTCTCTAAAAAAGATAAAATATTATGGCCTTCATCAGAGAAAGAGTGCAGCTCACAGAGATATGCTGGACAACTGGTGCCTTAAATCTTCATCTACAAAAAATGAAATCTTATCCTCAAGCATATTAAAACTGTGTGAAACCACAAACACTGGACAAAAAAGAGCCAAAAGTCATTTGACTCTTTACCCCAATTCAGCCAAAAATAGAGTGAGAGAAATTCTGATGAAAACCAGGATCACATTTTAGACCAAAACTCATTATGAAATGTGTTCCTAAAGAAGATTAAAAAGGAACTATCTGCAAACCTCAAACCATGGAATTTCCATTTTATGTTATGTTGAAATAATCAAGAAAGCATTACATCATTCTTAAAAATGTGATAGACTGAAAGATGATCTTTGAACATGAATCCTTGGGAACAACTTTGAAACAATTAGCACTATCAAAATATAAAAAGCTATTTTGTGGGAAAAAAATTCTGTAATTAGTGAAAGTCAAGATGCTTGCTCTTGCTGTGCATAATTGTTTGATCTGCAGAGAAATGGGATTCACTTTGGTTATATAAATAGCATTATTTCTTAATGGTTCTTTAAGTGATAATATTTAACCAGGCTTTATGGCTATTTATTCACAGTACTTCATAGTATATTCCATTAATAGTTACATTCCAATCAAGGATGTTAACATTATCTTTCTGGGATGTTTCTCATCACCCATTAGTATATATCATGGTCGAACATCATGTAGCTTGAAAAGACACCATGCAAGTACTTTCAAAATGAGTTTATCTACTTAATGTCAATATTTTATAATCACTACTAGGAACAGTGTGAAAGATGATAAATAAATTGGAGAAGTTCCTGCCTACCTAATTGCCCCACCACTCCAAGCCAAGCTCCCCAGTGGATCTATTAAACAGTAGAGAAAGAAGAAAGGGGGTATCGAAAAGGATTAGAACAAAGACTCCAAATGAAGGAAGGAGATGGGAACTATGATAGAAAATGAAGTTCCATGAAGAAAAAAGAAGATGGGACTATGAGAAGGCCAGGTGCCTAAGATAGAGAATCAGTCTTCCACAAAGAGCATCTCGGGCAGTGACTACAATTTACTAGATTTCCTTCAATTTAGTACTGGTAGTTCTAGTCAAATCTTATTTTATTTTTTTGGCCATGCTGTGTGTCTTGCGGGATCTTGCCCTGTTCCCTGACCAGGGATCCAACTAGTGCCCCGTGGTAGTGCAAGCCCAGTGTCCTGACCACTGGACTGCCAGGGAATTCCCAATCTTTGACTCTTTGGGATCATGGAAACCTTTGAGACTATGACAGCAGCTGTAGGTTACAGATAAGTCTTCTCTCCAGATGACTTTTGGAGAGAAGTCACAACTTACCATCTGGTTCATATTTCCTTGGGTGTTCGCAGACCTCATGTTGAGAAATCGGCAGGTCTCCAGTACCTACACCTCACAACTACGACCCACAACATTAGTGGCTTTAACCTGCTTCAGGGGGCTTCCCTGGTAGCTCAGGTGGAAAAGAATCTGCCTGCAATGCAGGAGACCCCGGTTCCATTCCTGGGTCAGGAAGTTCCCCTGGAAAAGGAAAGAGCAACCCACTCCAGTATTCTTGGGCTTCCCTGGTGGCTCAGTCCATCAAAGAATTCGCCTGCAATGCAGGGGACCTGGGTTCCATTCCTGAGTTAGGAAGATCCCCTGGAGGAGGCCTGGAGAATCCCATGGACAGAGGAGTCTGGCGGGCTGCTGTCCATGAGGTCACAGAGAGTCAGACAGGACTAAGCACACAACCGGCTTCAGGATCTGTCTTCCCTCTTTCTTTCCTGTGAGACTGTATCTGTATGAAATTTGTGGCAAAGTTAACTTCATCAACAAATGTTCCCCTTCTTCGCCTCGTTTTCATACGGCAGGTTAGCGCTGCTCGGCCACAAGCCTGACTGAAACGTGGCTCCATCCAGCCCCACCTGATTAAGCTGAGGGAAAAAAAGAAGCAGATCCACCTGGGAGCAACTCTCTAGCCCGTTTACCCAGATCCTACAAAAGTCATCATACGGATGGCCGAAAGTCTCTCACATCCATGATATGTCTAAGTTATTTGACTTCAGCTTGACTTCAGGATCCAGACATTATAATTAGGCCTGAGAAGGTTAACTCAGCTTGTCAGGATCCCAAGATGGCCCCGCCCACATTCGCAAATCACCTCAGTCTGCACTTGGCAGGATATACCTGACAGGGAAACCTAATCCCAGTCAATCCTCCAGCTCAGCGTTGGTGAGCTCACGTCCTTCTAGAAAATAGGACCTGCACGCCTTATTAGGATATCCTCGACCTCCTAGCCAAGCACACCCAGCTTCTGAGTTGTCTCTTCTAACATTTTGTAAAATTTTTCTCTTGCCCAAAACCGCTGGGAAGACTGCTTCACTACTAGGAAGCATTAAACTACTTTCCTTTCCTTTCCTACTGCCCCTCAGCCATGGGTTGTTTCCCTTAAATAAAGGACACCAAAGTCATTACTAAATTGTTTTAATTTTGTCATGTGATGGCAGAGAGAGAGAGAGAAAGAGAAGGGAGAGGAGAAGGGAGGAAAGGGGAAAAAGAAGAGAAAAAGGTTGTGCTGTTCCTGTTCCTGTGTTTGAAGAGTTTTCCCGCCCTGGAGTTGTAGTCACCTCCCAGACTCAAAATTCTCTATCTAGCCATATCTGCTTCTCTGGACATTTCTTCTTTAACAAAAAGAAAGAAAGAAAGAAAGAAACCTATTTTTGCATCACGCACGCAGTGACACAACTTTTCTTCTCTTTTAGATTAAGGTTTGTTCTTTCCCTGCGATGTTGGATTTCCTCCAATTATCTTCCTCCCTGTCAATGTTGAGTTCTGTCTTTAGTATCGGAAACTTTCCTGAACTCTCAGCAATCTTTGGCTGTCTATTCATATGTAAGAGGAAGACAGTAAAAAGTTCAGCCTTTGTTGAATACACTCCATCAGGTTTTTATCCTCACCGCTACATTAAAATGATTCTTATCAAGGCCACCAGTGACCTCCATGCCGCTGATTCCAATGGCCCATTCTCAGCCCTTCACTTAACAGCAGCTTTGATGCAACTGATTGTGCCCTGACCCTATGCTAACAGTCACCCCTCCTTCAAGCTATTCTTTCTTCACCTAGCAGCAGGATGCATCCTCTCTGGATCTCCTTCTCTAGCCCGCTCCCTCACTTTTCCATATCCTCTGCTAACTCCTCCTCATCTCCTGACATCTCTCTCTGTTGGAGTGTTCCCAGGGCTCAATCATGTGCAAGTCTTGATGATCTCATCTGGGTCTCGTGGCTNTACTAACAGTCACCCCTCCTTCAAGCTATTCTTTCTTCACCTAGCAGCAGGATGCATCCTCTCTGGATCCCCTTCTCTAGCCCGCTCCCTCACTTTTCCATATCCTCTGCTAACTCCTCCTCATCTCCTGACATCCCTCTCTGTTGGAGTGTTCCCAGGGCTCAATCATGTGCAAGTCTTGATGATCTCATCTGGGTCTCGTGGCTTTAACTACCATCCGTGTGATGTGACAATGACTCATGAATGTACAGCTCCAGCTCTGACCTCTGCCCTGAATCCCAGACTGCCCTCTACTGCCCACTGATATTGCTATTCAGCAATCAATCAGTTCAGTTCAGCTCAGTCGTGTCCTACTCTTTGCGACCCCATGAATTGCAGCACGCCAGGCCTCCCTGACCATTACCAATTCCCGGAGTTCACTCAGACTCACGTCCATCAAGTCGGTGATGCCATCCAGCCATCTCATCCTCTGTCGTCCCCTTCTCCTCCTGCCCCCAATCCCTCCCAGCATCAGAGTCTTTTCCAATGAGTCAACTCTGCATGAGGTGGCCAAAGTACTGGAGTTTCAGCTTTAGCATCATTCCTTCCAAAGAACACTCAGGACCGATCAATAGGCAAATAAAATTCCCAAGTCAAACATGTCCAAAATTTTTGATCCTGGATTTTTCCCCCTACCAAGTCTGATCCTCCCCAGTCTTCTGCTTCTCAGCAATTGTTCTGTCTTCCTTCAAAATATGTCTAGAACCTGACCACTTGAAAAGACTTGGTGTTCTTTAAATATGCCAGGTGTATTCCCACTTCATGCACGGCCTTTGTACTTGCTTTTTCTTATTCCTGGAACCCTTGGCCCAAATAGGCTCCTGACTTGCTTCCTCACTGCCTTTAGGTCTCTGCTGAAAGTTCACTACATCCCTGAATATGCCAACCTCCTCACTCCCTGTCCCCTTACCCTGTTCTATGCTTGTCTTTAGCACTTATCACCCTCTCACATGCCATATACTGAATTTAATAATCGACCTGCTTACTTGCAGTGTCTGTCCTCTAGAATGTAAGTGCTATGAGAGCAGAGACTTATTTTGTTCACTTATTTTCTATTCCCAGTGCCTAGACCATTATAGGTGCTCAGTAATTAAAATGCTCATTATAGATGATAAATAACTGTAGATTGAATGAATGAATGTTTATTCCCTTTGGAAGGGCATGGTGGGTGGCCTCCATAGGAAAGTATTGGGCAGGGGTCTACTTATTTTGATGGGGAAACCCCCAAATGTCAATGACTGTAAGGCTTTCTCTTAGAAAGTGAGTTCCCACCCTTCACACTGTGGATCCTTAGGTCTCTTGCCTAGAGGGTGTGAGCTTGATGACCAGCATTTTGGAAACTTGGCGCATGAATGTGGCTGAAAGTTTTCAGTGTTTAGGATGGAAACTTTTAATTAATACCCCTGTGTTTAATGAGGTTCATTCATTCATTTATCCACTTATTTCAACAAATATTTACCAAGTGATTATTAAATGCCAGACACTGTTCTAGGTACTTGAGATTCATCAGTGACCAAAACAGACTGAAGTCTCTACCTTTTGGAATTTATATGCAGCTATGACAAGTGTTCTTGAATCCAGCGATTTCCTCTCCAGAAAATAAAGCTCCCATTTTGCACTGGGTGTGGGGAGGGGCAGTTTAGTGGTTGAGCTTTGCAGTTATAACTGCTCCTTACATGCACTTTCACTAGGGTTGCTACATCAGGTGTTTCTAATCTTCAACCAGCCCTATGTTTTCGGTTCCCCTCCTCTAACGTCAGTCTACCCACTCACTCTGTTCTCCAGAGGTACCTGTCCCTGGTACCTCCAACATCTCAGCTTCCCCTCATTCAGTAACACGAAACAGCTTCCTTCTTTTCTGATTTGGTTCTGCTGAAGTCAGTTAAGGCCGATGTATCCCTATTTCACTCCCCAAATGTGGTTGTCTCTTCCTTTCTCTTTGTCCTGGAAATTTTATGTGCTCTTTTATTCTTTTATTATAATCTTAGGAAGCAGACTTACATTTAACCTGCCATGTTTGACCAATCAACCTGAAAATCACCTCCAGCATAATCATCCTTAAGTACATCAGATTTTGAAGAATATGTTTTTTGATCCTCTATTCTGCGCAGGGCCTGTACTGAGCATCTGGAGTGTTTGCATTTCCATATCTTGGATGTCTGAGAGAAATTCTCTCTTCTGGCAATGCCCTGCAACTCCCCAACAACACCATCACACACATACACACACACACACACACACACACAGAGTAAGCATTGGGTTCAGCCTTCCTATTGGGGTAACCAGGGAAAATTGGGGAAATAGAGGGGCCCCTATTTTCCCTAGGGGTTTTTTCCTATCTCACTCTAGTCCAGCAGTTGGTGAGAAGAGGGATCTCACCTGTTCATCTGGTTTTTCACCTTGCCCTGTACTGGAATCTGGATCAAACTACCAGAGCTCATTCCATCAATTCACTCACACCTTCCTGAAATTACTGGGACATGCTACTGACTTTAAAAATTACCATTGTCTGAAATTACTACAGCCAGGAGAAGAGGTGGAGAACAGATTAAACATTGAATTAAGATTAATATTTAGTTAAGATTAATATGATATGGTAAATCAATATACTTCAACTTTTAAAAAAGAATTAAGATTAAAATATGGCCATTAGAGTTCTTGACTATAAGTTCTGCTCTGAAACACCACCTATATTTTAATAAATAGTTAAATACTTGGGAATAAATAGTTGAAATTTCCTCATTGAGTGGCTATGAGAATTAAATCAGATCATCTATGGAAAGGGCCTAGCATAAGGTCCAGGATCCAGTGAGAAATGAAATTTAAAGAAAATTTCAGCTTCCTTAGCTCTTCAAATTGGTCTGCATGGCTATTAAGGCCAGGTTTGAATCAGACCAAAATCTACTGTACTCTAATGACTTTCAATTCTAATAAAGATATTAGTCTCTGTGGTTTCTCCTGGAAGGGGCCCAAATAGCCCTTCCATACAAGATTTGCTCCCTGAAACTTGGTTCCAATCTCCCAGAATACCATGTAGCACAGTCACGGCATTTTTGGCACTCAGGGTTAGGAGAATCTTTCAATATGCCAAATGAGAGTTCACAAGACCCCTACCTAGTAGAGCTGAGTAACAGAAGAACTAGTGCTCTCTCGGTAATCCACATGCTCTCCTTTATTCTCCACCCAAACTAGGAGCAGAAATAACACTGCATTTCCAGGTAAGGTAGTGAAAAGCCAGTGTGCCTCCTTCTCCCTCCCCACTTCTTTGTTCACAGTGAAATCAAATCTTATAAAGAAGTGTGGTATATATACAGTGGAATTCAACTATAACAAAGAATGAAAGATTGTCATGTGCAGCACCAGGGACAGATCAGAGATTCCCATACTAAGTGAAGTAAGTCACACTGAGAAAGACAAACATAGAATATCACTTATATGTGGAATCTAAAAACTACAAATGAATCTACATACAAAAAAAAAATAAACTCAGACATAGAAAATAAACTTGAAGTTACCAAAGGGGGGCGGAGGGAGGGGTGGGTGAGTTAAGAGTATGTGTTAAGAGATACACATGACCTCATATAAAATAAACAACAAGGATTGTTATACAGGGAACAATATTCAATATCTTATAATAACCTATAATTGTTCTCAGCTTTCTTAAAGCTGAGAGCTAAAGAATTGATGCTTTTGAACTGTGGTTCAAAAACTGGAGAAGACTTTTGAAAGTCCCTTGGACTGCAAGGAGATCAAACCAGTCAATCCTAAAGGAAATCAGTCCTGACTATTCATTGGAAAGACTGATGCTCAAGCTGAAACTCCAATACTTTGGTTACCTGATGTGAAGAACTGACTCCTTAGAAAAGAGCCTGATGCTGGAAAAGGTTGAAGTAATGAAAAGAAAGGGACAACAGAGGATAAGACGGCTGGATGGCATCACCAACTCGACGGACATGAGTTTGAGCAAGCTCCGGGAGTTGGTGATGGACAGGGAAGCCTGGTGTGCTGCAGTCCATGGGGTTGGAAAGAGTAGGACATGACCGAGCAACTGAACTGAACCTATAATGGAAAAGAATATGGAAAAGTATATTTTTAAAATTGCTTATATGTTTCAAATTGTGAACAACAAAATCCTGGGTACCTGACTGACTGGAATAAGCCTCCAGTCCACTCAAACCAACCCACACTCAGCTAGTAACACAAGAGAGAAATAAACATTTGCTGATATTTGAGGTTTAATTTAATACCACAATAACCCTAGGGAAATAAACTAGTTTTAGAGAACTTGTAAAGATAAAATTTAAAGGGACTTCAGCATCCATTAATGGCAGACTAGGTAGTTCAGACCAACTCCACACTAGAAAAGACAACAAAAAATGTTTTTAATGTCTGCTCAAAAGCACTGTGGAACCATCATGGCAGTGAAAAGTCACCTGGCCACCGTCTGGCCATCTGGGAGAAGATGAAAGTCCAGAGAAGTAAGCCTGACATTTGAGGTCACTTTTCTCCCGGGAGCATTTGCTGATTATAACAAAGCCAGTATTTGATATCTGAGTAGTTTGATAACCTGATATAGACATAAAAGTTGGATGCTGGGGAAAACACAGTAGTGTGGGATGGGATCCTGAAGTACTGTATTCCAGGAACAAGAGTGAATTGAAAGAAAAAGAGCCTCCACACTGCCTGTAGCCCAACTTCAGATCATCTGGGTGGCCCAGAATATCTCAGGCCGTTCAAATGAATTAAAGAGATTCCAGATTGCTAATGCCTTCAGGCTCTTAAAAGAAGCAAGTGAAAATCCTTTCTGGAGAAAAAGGAAGCAAACAAACACATACACACACATTATTTTAAGCCTAAAATAAACATTTTTTCTAAAAAATTCTACAAGCAATTTTCAAATATAATTTTGGATACAATCAAAGAAAACGAAGCACAGACTGAGATAAGATACTGTGAACAAGAGTCAGCAAAACCAGTAGAAAAATAGACGCAGAATTACATGGTCTCAAGATAGTGACACTGATCAGACTTTAAAATAATTAGCTCCTTGAGTTCCAGGAAATAAAATACAGTGTTGAAAATTTCAGCAGAGAACTGGAAATATTTTATTTAAGGATATAGCAGGATTGAAAAAGAACCACTAAATGTTCTAAAATTGAAAACACAGTAACTGAGAACACAATGAGTGGAGTTTTACTAGACTGAACCTTGTAGAGAGAGAAATAAAGAACTCAAAAATAAGTCAGAAGATATCCAGAATAACACAGATAGAGACAAAAAGCCTGGAAAATACAGAAGTGATGGTCAGAGTGCTACCCACAGACTAGCATCCGTTCTGGGTTCTCAGAAAGAGCATACAGAAAAAAGGGGCCAAAAGCAGTATAGTAAGAGAGAATGGCTGAAAAATTTCCAAAAGTGATGTAAGACATTGAGTTCCAGACTGAAAATAAAATTAAGTGGACTTGGCAGGGAAGAGAGAAAAGGCTACTTTCTTAAAAGTCAAAGATGACTCAAAGATTTATTTCCAGTGAAAGGGTGATGTAATTAACTGAGATAGGAAACGGGGAGGGAGGAAAAGGTCTGTTGGGCTCAGAAGGAATCAGTGTGAAATAGAAATAGTAGGTTCCAATTTTTACTTTGAATTTAACACCCAGGCAGAGATAATAAATATGCCATTATTTCTTAAACAATTACTATTTTTCTTGTTATGTTCATGTTCCAAAACTTTCATTGTTTAAAAAGGACCAGTCAAACCTTCTTGTCTCAAGAATCTAGCGCCTCAGTTCTCCTTCCCTTCTTGCTAGAATCCATAGTTTGCCTCTAAGAACTGACCTGCAAATGAATATTTGCAGCAAAATGTACAGTAACTTGCAAACCATTCAGTACACTTGCCTGATGTTCCAATATAATTATTTGTTCATTGCAACCTTTACTAATCCCATCACAACAAAATAATGTGTTTTCTACTTTTTAACACCATGACTTAGGACCCCATTTTTTAAATACTGTAAGGACAAGTGACAGGTACCCTAAAGGCTTTGATTTATCAAAGTAATTTGTCAAATTTCTATATATGCTGCTGGCTTCAAATGTTGGAGTAAGTACAACTTTGTGTCACAATCTGCAATATTGCCTTAAGGATTACCATGAGTTCTTAAGATAGTTATTGACTTCATTAACAGAAGGAAAAAAGAAAATGCTGGCCACCATAAATTTCTCTCTGTTTTTTTTTTTTTACTTAGAAAATGGCACGACTTTCACAATAAATCCTGTCAAGAGTGAAAATGAAACAGCATGCTTTCTTTTCAACCCAAAAAAGGTTAAAATATGATAATGATGATGATAAGTAATGTTTATTGAGCACTTTCTATGTGCCAGGAATTGTTCTAGGTTACATAGTTTCACTAAAGAGATTTAAATACATATAATAACATAAATGATATACCAATGACATAAATAATACTATTTGATAGAGAGTCAGGCATTTTCCCCCCAAAAGTATTCTTTTATAAAATACGTTACAATTCTGCTGATACAGTTAGGGACCAGAAATATATATATATATGCGGGAGAAACTAGAAAAAAAATCCTACAATAACAAACTATAAGTAAATCTACCATTTTTTCTGTAATACTATCTTTTTCTTCTGAAAGTAGAATTAAAATTTTCAAAAACAATAAAAAGGAAAATAACTTTATTTTCAAGCAACATTTTTACATGCCAACATTGTTTTCAAATATCATGAAATTTTAAAATATATTTCGAGAGTATCCATGTTATTGCCTTATGCAAAGATAAGTTTTTCAACACTAACTATGGATCTAGTTGTCCCAGATGTTCACGTTCAGTATTTCACTGTTTTAACGACTGCTATGTTATTGTGGTTTCCCTGAATATCATTCTGAGTAAAGTCATTATGAATACTTTAATCATAATTTTGTCTAATTGATCAAACTTCCTAGTATCACCAGCCAAAATGGCTAAAGACATACATTTTTTTTTAAATAGAGGACTCTTCTAAGAGAATTTTACCTAATAAAATGCATGAACCAACTTCTTAAACTACTAAATGTCTTAAAGATTTACAAGTAATGTGGGACATTATTTAACCACATTCTTGACATTACAATGGGTTTAAATTGTATTTTTTAGCTCACACAACACAGTTTGTAGGATCCTACTTCCCTGACCAGGGATTGAACTGGGTACCCTGCATTGGAATGGCAGAGTCCTAACGACAGGATGCCAAGGAATTCCCTGAAGGGGTGAAATTTAGTTTACTTCTCAGCCATTCTGACCATCAGATTCCTGGAACTTTGTTATTTTGCTTAGTTTTTCATTTTTCCTCTTCTTTTTTATTAACCTATTTGAATCTCTCATATAGTCTGTGACTCTTGTTATTAAAAATATATAAGGAAAGTATGAATTCATGTTATGAGCTTCCCTGGTGGCTCAGATGGTAAAGAGTCTGCCTGCAATGCAGGAGACCTAGTTTGATCCCTGGGTCGGGAAGATCTTCTGGAGAAGGAAATGGCAACCCACTCCAGTATTCTTGCCTGCAAAATCCCATGGACGGAGTTGCCTGGCAGGCTACGGTCTGTGGGATCATAAAGAGTTAGACACGACTAAGCAACTTTCACACGTATATGAATTCACAGACTCATTTGGCTCTCAGATTACCTAGGGTTCTAAGGATCTTTGAATTCGGTCCCCCATATGATGTCTGAATGTTCTCTGACACATCAACCCAAATGTTTTCCATCCTCCATGCCTGCCAAGATAAGGAATTATCCACATGACAACACACTCCATTTACAGTTTTCATTATTAACAATATCTCTTCTAACCTGAAGCAAAACCTTCTTCTCCAAAACTGACATCTCTTTTGGACTCCACCAATCTCAACACTTGGAGTAGGAAATGGTAACCCACTCCAGTATTCTTCTCTGGGAATCCCATGAACAGAGGAGCCTGAAGGGCTGAAGTCCACGGAGTTGCAAAGAGTTGGACATGGCTGAGCGAGCATGCATGCACGCAGTCTCGGCACTGCCTCTGGCAGGATGACCCTGAGCGAGTCCATCTTTTGTTGCTTTCTTTTCCTCAGTTGTAAAATGGGGATGAGAATTTTTATGTCATGGGGTGTGGAGATTAAATGAGAATGTAATAAAGCATCTGGCACAATACAGGGCCTTTGAAAGCAGTGGCCTTTATTAGGAATAGGAAACCCACCCCTGCATGGCTGCTCTCAGAAAGGGAGTAACAGCTTTTTTTCTCTCCTCCAAGCCAAATACCCCCATTTCCTTCCATTTTTCTTTGAAAAACATAGCGTTTTGTTTATTCTTATTCTTCCAATCATTCCTTCCTGAATAGTTTATTCTTTGAGAGAAGAATCAACTGCAAATCAAAAAACTTATAGCCATACATTTTATGGACTTAGAGCAAGTTGTTTCCCTACTGCTGAGTAAATCTCTCCCTGCTCCCTGACGTGCAACGTCCCTAGAGTTAACCCCCTGGCAAGCCAGCCTATGGAGAAGACAATGGGTACGGATACTTTCTGGTTCTAAAGTGCGGAGGAGCCAGAAGGGCCCCTCAGACATTAGGATGCATCTGAGAAGTTTTCCCCTTCATTCTGGTGGGATGTCAGCTCTTCCTCGCTGAGGGTCACTCCTCTCTGTCCTCTCCATTCCTTTCTCTGGACGTCACAATTCTGGGTGGTGGCTCCGTATGACATCTTCTTTCTGGGACTTGCAAAACCCTCATGGTTGAGTTCTGTCTCCTCAGCTAATTCATCCTGGGCAATGATTCCACACTTCTCTTCCGAAAGGTTTTCGGGGTCTGCCCACTCCTGTTTCTCCCCAGAGGCAAAGACCCCGTAGAAGATGACGCCACTATAGTGCACCAAGGCGGCTATGAGGAACACGTTCTGCCACTCCTCGCGGGTCTGAACAAGGAAACAGTACCAGTTAATATTTTAACCAAAACCAGAAATTAACAGTATCTTCTGGAGTCCTCCACTGGGACAAAAGCACTCAGTCACCCCAAAGCAATGCTGTGCGTCTTGGGAAGACATGTGGCAGATGCATGCCCAGGACCCAAATGGAATTTGAGGGTTTAAATAAATCAAAGTTAAGACTACAGTGAATATGCATTTTTTTTAATTTAGAAAAATACTTTATAGAATAAACATCCTATAAGATCCTTGCTGCACCATTTCACAGCTCTCCTAAATATACAAATGAGGTTAAATTAAATTTGCTTTAGGAACCCACCATTGTAAATATCAGAGGTCTCCTTCATGCTTACTTTGGATACATGACAATCTGAGTCACGAAAATGCTCAGTTTGGACTGCCAGTAGCTTATGTATAATCATATCTTCTGTGAAAATGTATTGTATAAAAAATAATGGGAATTTGTGTTGAAAGATTTAATAACAGAATTAATAATCATATTACTAATCCTATCGTCTCATGAACAGAGAGATGGTTTGGATCCTCTGCCTGTAAAGTCACCAGACCCCACCTTTCTTTTCTATCAAAAGATAAGAAATGTTATCCCACACTTTCTTCCCCAAGAAACGGAGAATTTCTGAAGTTATATTTTTAATAGGATATGCAACAACAAAGAAATAATTGGGTAAAAATGCCATAGCATCAAACATGTTAATTTGCAGAAGGCAGCATATCTAAAACCCTTTCAAAGACAGAGATGAAGAAACCATGTGGCCTGTGGCTGAATTCTGGATGGATCTGACATCTTCCTGTACTACCCACCTTAGTCTAAATACACAAACGTGCAGTAAAAACCTGCTGCCACACCTGCGTAGGTTCTTACGAAGGGTCATTAATGCCTTGTTTGTTTTCTTCATAATAAGGAAGTATAACTGCACTAATATTTTCATGCTGGAGCATGCTAAGCAATAATTGGAAATGGCAATAAAGTCTAATTACTTGGAATTATAAAACAACCTTGGGTAATTTATTTATCTTGAGTTGATTGCCTCAGTTTCTTTTTTGTGTCTTTAAACAGTCTTTATGGTATTATCACTTCTTCTACACACACACACACACACACACACCTTCTATTTCTCAGTTTAAGAAACATAGAACCAAACATCAGTCAGTCCTGCTGCCATCAATAAATGATAATTTTTTAAAAGAAGAAGAAGAAAAACATAGAAGCTCAAGTGACTCAGCCAAGTCAAGGACACACACATTTACACAGGCTGGGATAGGGCCTTGAGACTTTGTGCAGTATTTCAGTCCTCTCATACTACAACCCACAACCCCAAAGGCAACCATTACCTTGTGCTTGGTCATTGCACCCACAATAAGGGGACAGACCATTCCAGAGAGGGTTCCCACTCCATTTGAGATTCCCATGAGAATGCTGGCATAGCGAGGGGCAATATCCAAGTGGTTGACATTGAAACCTACAGTGAAGCCAAACATCTCAAAATCAGACTCAGGAACAGAATTCCAAATACATTTGGGAAAATATTTGGCTTTCCCCAACTCTCATCAATCTCTTTCCTCTACTAATGGATAACTTTACCAAAAGGGCTGGCTTGAGGACTGTCAGGCTGTGTCTGCTCATAGCAGAAAACCATGCTGTGATTGATTAGCAACGGCTAAAATGGGTTCTTCATGGGGAGAATTATGGCACCTCTACCTTCTCGGCTTGAAACCCCAAAATAATGGTGTTCGGGGCAATACTGAAAAGCATAGCCCAGATCACATTTATTCAGAGTAAGCATTCACACAATCACATTGTTGTTGTTTAGTCCCTAAGTTGTATTCGACTCTTTTGCAACCCATGGACTGTAGCCCTCCAGGTTCCTCTGACCATGGGATTTCCCAGGCAAGAATACTGGAGTGGGTTGCCATTTCCTTCTCCAGGGGATCTTCTTAACCCTGCACTGCAGGCAGATTCTTTACCACTGAGCCACCAGGGAACCACCTGAGCTACCAGGTAAGCCCACAAAATCACATACAGTGCGATTAAAACTAAATCTTGCTTCATAATATCCTCCTTCCTAGCTCTCAGCTCACTCCCAAAAGGCCACCACAGGTAGGTCTGCCTGAGTACCACAGGGCATATTACAAAGGGCTCTTTTTGGATAAGAAAGATTTATACAAACATTTGCAGGATCCTCTGTAATTTACAAAACACTTCCACATACATACTTGATTTGGAATTTGTAAATCTGGATTTGAATCTTATTCTTATCTCTTAAACAAGTCATCTTTAGGACTTTGTTTCCTCATCTCTATTTTGATGGTCATATTACTCCTTAACTCATAAAGATGCTATGAGATGAGACTTAGGGGAAATATGTATGCGAGAGCTCTTGGCAAACAGCTGAGCCGAGTAACTATCACAGTGCCAATATCAGCATTGCTGCTGTTGCTGCCACTGTAAAACACACCCGTCACTCTGGGGTCTTTTATGAATAGGTAATGCTGCAAGGAGTGGTAAAATAAAAAATCACCAGTACCTCACTATTCATGTGTTTTTCAGGAGAAAACAATGAGAGGAATGAAGGAAGCGGGAAGGCAGAGGAAGGACAAGGCTTTGAAAGAGGAGGCATTGGGCACTGGGAACCAATTCTGCCAAGTGTAGCCCAGAGTTGCATTTTAGAGTCAGACCTTGGATCTGGCTATTTAATTGAGATGCAAACCTGGACAAATGATTTAATCTTTCTGAACTTCAGCTTCTTCATCTATAAACTTGGATAATCATTCTTATAAAACTTGTAATAATTAAGATAAATAATATATGTCAATTACATAGGTACAAAGAGGTGAAAGCCAACATCAGGTTCTTTGCAGTACAACATCCATCTACCCAGTTTACTTTCCTGAGCTGGCAAAGTGTCTGGCGCATAGTAGGTACTCAATATATAATTTTTTAATTAATTACCAACTTGAACTCTGAAATTACAGCAGTGGGTTATAGGTTTTATTTACTCATATTTTTATTTTCCCTTGTCTTGCTTTTTAATGCTCTATTTTTGTGCAAAGAACTAAAAATATAATTTAAAAAATTTTTTCTAATATAGCCTATTGGCTACTTGTTTTATTTCCTACCTCTGTTCAGAGAGAATTTTAAGAAAACCTTTCTGGAATAAACATACCTTCTCTTTCAGATCAAAGTGGCAGAAAATCAGAATATAAAACAGCTGCAAGATTAATTAATCTTACTGTTTATTTGAATGTAATAAACACTTTATTAGAAAAGAACCCAGAGATAAGAAGCAATTAATATGATTGGCGAGTATTATATTCTGATACAAAGCTTAGACATCTGCGTTCAGCTAAAGATAATATGAGAAAAGCCATTTAGGTTTCTAGCTACAAAATCCTGGGGTTTAGGGGAAAACTCATTGAGAAACTGAGATACTAATAGACTTTTTTTTTTGGAAGCAGACACATAAAGCAAGTTACACACAAGTTGAGAGAGTCTGTCTTCTCTACACAGGACATCTTCTAAAGCAGATATCACCCATTCTTTGTATCTTTCTAACTCCGGGAGTTGGTGATGGACAGGGAGGCCTGGCATGCTGCGATTCATGGAGTCTCAAAGAGTCGGACATGACTGAGCGACTGAACTGAACTGAATCTCACCTGTCTCAGCTCTCCTATTTATAATCAGTTCCTAAACTGAGCAAGTCTCCCTTGGCATCCCTATTAACTCCTTATAAAGTTGACATACAGCAGATCCTAAGGAATCATCCTCCCCATGACCATAGTCCCTCCCATAGTCTCACTGTTGGATCAGATAAACCTTTATACCAATCCTAATCACTTAATTTACCTGAGTAAGTTAAGCCACCTCCCAAGCCTCAGTGTCGTCACTAGTAAAATGAACATAGCAATATTCTTCTCATCAGGCTGCTACAGGGATTAAATGAGTTCATACCTTAAAAGTGATCAGCATGGTGTAAATGCTGAAAATAAAAATTTCTCTCCATCTGATTGTTGCTTAAACTGGCAATCTGGGGACAATATGAGCCTGAATATTTCAATATCTCTGTGGACAGGATATGAATCTCTTTTGCATTACAGGGTTATCAAAAGAAGATGTCCCTTAACCTCCTGCTGGGAACAATTCATGACTGCCCTATCCTTGCTACTCAAAGTGTGGACTATTGATCAGTGGCGTCAACTTCCTTGGAGAGCCCACTCGAAATGCACGATCTCAGGCTCCACTCTACACTGGCTAAATCAGAATCTGCATTTTTGCAAGATCCTAAGGTGACTTGTATGCACCATTAAATTTTGAGAAGTGTTGGGCTAGACTGAATAATAATTGAACAACCATAGTGAATATTTTTTAATTGTTTTATGCATCTAGTACTGGGACTAAGATCTTCAAAAGCTTTATTTCCACTAGAATGTAAACTTTATAAGGACAGAAACTTTTTTTTTCACTGCTGTATCTGCTGTGCCAAGAACAGTGTCTGACTCTTGGGAAGTGTGAAGGAATGAAAGAATGACCTCAGCTCATTGCAATCTCCCAACAACCCGATGAAGTTGCCATTATATCTCTCCAGTCTCTAGATAAGGAAACTGAGGCTGAGGATTTAAATAACTCAGCATTTTTTGTTTGTTTGTTTGCCTTCTGTAAATGGTAAGTACTAAAGAGGGGTCTTACAAGTTGTTAGCTTCAAGTTATTTTAAGTGCAAACATTTTTTTCCAGTTTAACTATTCATCAGCTCTATTTACAGTTGACTCTTGAACAAAGTAGGCTGGAGCTGCATGGGTCTAGTTACAGGCAGATTTGCTTGTCAGTAGTAAATACTACAGTACTGCAGGAGATGTAGGAGACACGGGTTCAATCCCTAGGTGAGAAAGATCGCTAGGAGGAGGAAACAGCAACCCGCTCCAGTATTCTTGTCTGGAAAATTCCAGGGACAGAGGAGCTTGGTGGGGTACAGTTCACAGGGTTGCAAAAAGTCAGATACAACTGAGCAACTAAGCATGCAAGCACGCATGCACAGGACCTGTGGTTGATTGGATCCTCAGATGCAGACTCGAGGATACAACAAAACCCAGGCTGCAGAGGAATACTTTATACAGGAGGGCTTCGCTCATAGCTCAGTTGGTAAAGAATCTGCCTGCAATGCAGGAAACCCTGGTTTGATTCCTGGGTTGAGAAGTTCCACAGGAGAAGGGATGGACTACTCACTCCAGGATTTTGAGCTTCCCTGGTGGCTCAGAGGTTAAAGCCTCTGCCTGTAATGTGGGAGACCTGGGTTCAATCTCTGGATCAGGAAGATCCCCTGGAGAAGGAAATGGCAACCCACTCCAGTATTCTTGCCTGGAGAATCCCATGGATGGAGGAGCCTGGTGGGCTACAGTCCATGGGGTTGCAAACAGTCGGACATGACTGACTGACTTCACTTTCTTTCACTTGTGGCTCAGCTGGTAAAGAATCCACCTGCAATGCAGGAGACCTGGGTTCAATCCCTGCGTTGGGAAGATTCCCTGGAGAAGGGAAAAGAAACCCACTCCCGTATAGTCCCGTGTAGATTTTTGACTATGCGGGGTAGGGAATCAGCACCCATATAACCCCCACATCGTTCAAGGGTCAATTGCATTTTGATAAGACCAAGGCCCTGTTTAAGAGTCGTTTTGACCAGAGGTTGGGTGCTTTTCTGTTCTAGGCTGTTATCACCCTGTTTGATCTTTAAGACAGCCCAGAATCATGGAAAGAGCTCAGGCATGAAGACCAGACAGGACACTTTAGTTCTTCCTTTGTCACCAGGTGTGTAACAATAGAAAAGTCCTTCATTTCCTGAGCTTTAAGTTATTCCTCAGTAAAATAATGGTAATATCATTTGCTTTACAATGTTGTCAAAGATTTAATACATGTCAAGTGTTCTGTTAAATGACAATTTTTAGTATTACAATCTTTTTTAAAGATAGGGAAAAAAATCCATAAGTTTTGCTTTTTCACCCAGGTTTGCACAGGGAACTTCTGAAGTCTGTAATATGCTGGTGCTGTTACCTCTCATACAGTAGCTGGTTTCTGCTTCTATAAAATGGGGAGAATGAAGGCCCTAGGGTGGCTGTTAGAACTGCAGGGATTAATACACAAGAGTGGGCTGTGAACAGCCCCCAGCACAGAGTTTGTGCCTGATCAATGTTAGCTCACATCATCATTACTTTCTTCTTAAGTCTTGCTGGCTTAGCAAGTCACATCACCTCTCTGGACCTGCATATCCTTGTCTGGGAAATGAAAGCCAAGGAGGAGACAGAAAACTAAATACAAATTCCATCCTTAAAACTTTCTGATTCTATGTGTGTGTATGCATGTGCTCAGTCGTGTCCAACTCTGCGACCTCATGGACTGTAGCCCACCAGGCTCCTCTGCCCTTGCAATTCTCCAGGCAAGAATACTGGAGTGGGTTGCCATTTCCTCCTCCAGGGGATCTCCCTAACCCAGGGACTGAATCCACACTCCTGGCACTTTCTGCATTGGCAGACAGATTCTTTACCACTAGTGCCACCTGGGAAGCCCTTCTGATTCTATAACTTTATGTCAAATGACTACATCATTTGATTGTGATTTAATGTTAGCAGTTCTCCTGTAGGAAGAGAGAATCAAAAGAGTCACAAGAGCCTCTGTTAGGTCGAGTGGCTTGGTGCTAAAGTTTGAAGGTGCCACTTTGCCCAGCAACACGCATTCTGCCCATGCCCTAGAGAGGGCACCTGCATGTTGTCTTTCCCAAGATGGAGAAAGTAATGATAATTCTAGCTTGGCTGGGCTCCTAAGCCCAGTTCTCAGTGATACTCAAAATCATCCCCACTAGATGAAAATCTCTAGCCAGTGGTCCTGATCCTTGGGAATGGCCTGGCTGCCAAAGGTAGATGCTCAAAATCCTTTCCTTCCTTTCTCCCAAGTCTTCCTATGGAAAAGGTTTGGAAACCCAAAGGACACTTTACCTGAAATAGCAAAACCACTAAATCCTACAGCCAGCACCAGAAAGGAGATAGCCATCCCTTTGGTATGGGAAAAGCCAACCACAAGGAGCAAGGTTGCCTCCATGCCAAAACCTGTGAATGGAAACAGCAGGGGAAAATGTCATTTTCACGTCAGTCAGCCCAAGTTCATGAATTTATCACAAAGAATCTATTTTCATGGACCCAAGCTTTTAGTACACATATTCTGGCATCATATTTACAATCTTATAGGGATATTTCTTGACTATACGACTTTGCTAATATTACCCAGGTGTTCGGTGAGCTTTCCAACAATTTCCTGGTGTGCCTTGAACACTGTATAGTCCCAGGAGGTGCAATGATGCCCGTGGGATGAGGAATGTTTATTATCAGTTGTTCATGGGTAGATCCCCCTGCCATTTCTAAGACCGTCAGTGATTCTCCATTGATTACACATGTGATAGTCTCTCACAGAAAATGAAACAAAAATAAAATTTAAAAATAAAATAGTATTATTATTGACAAAAGTGATTAGAAGTGAATATCTGAAACAAAAAGCAGAGCCTCACCACCTATAAACCATAAAGCAAAATTCTTCCTTTTCAGAAGTTTGCCAAGCTTTCAGGCCTCTTTATAATGCCATGAGATATCTGCACATAAAATACAGTGGGACAGAAATACTTTTTGCTCCTTTCATTCAAAATAAGTGAATCCAGCACAATAAAAAAGGGTAAGGAAATGATGAAGATCCTTCTTACCAACACACACACACACACATGTTCAGTTGACAGCAGATAGAGAGATGATAAAGTAGTTTCCAGGGACAGGAAGTACTCTGGGAGGTAGAAGACCGTGAAATGATGCTTCATCCTAGAGACCGTCTGCTGATTCTAGACATCGCTACACGATTGTCCTTTGAGTTACCTCAAAGATAACAGGCCCAAATCAAGTCTCTGTTCCCTATATTCACTCCAAAACAGACAAAAAAACCACCACCACACTGTTTCTTCTTCTCTCAATTAATCTATCTGCCAGTGTCTAAAACCCAGACTTTATCAGATAGGCCTGCTGGGTTCAGATTCCATCTCAAAATCACTAATGGTGTGATCTTGGACGAGCACTTCATCTCTTAGAGTCTTCATTCCTCCCTGCTAAAAGCTCATAATACAACCTTGGAGCATTGGAAGATTAAATGAAATTGGGTATATAAGGTGCTGAGCAAGATCACCAGCCATGGGCATGACTCAACAAATGGTAATCGAATGTTCAAAGCAGAAATCTCAGAATGAACTTGGACTTTTTTCTCTTCTTCAGTTTTCAGATAAGAATCCATGACATTGGCCTTAGAAATATCTGCTTTTGCTTCCCCTACCATTGTCTTAGTTCTGGACGCCACTACCTCTCACCCGGACAACTTCAAAAACCTCTTTATTGGTCTTCCTATCTCTTTTTCCTCTGATCCATTCTCTGGATCATTATTTTTATAAGCTACAAATCTGATCAGTTGCCCCTTTACTTAAAACACTTGTCAGTGGTTCCATACTAAGTGTCTATAATAAATTCCTCCTGCTGTCCCAGTTTCATTTTCTGTCACTTACCCCCTTGCTCACCATCTGAAGCCCATGGAAAGCCCTCTACCATTGCAGATGTCTCTCCACGATTTCCTGATCACAACACTGTTTTGTGCCCGTACTGTATTTCCACAGACTGTTCTTTCACCTGCAGTACTCCTCTTGTATCACTTACTTCTCGTTTCTGGAGAAATCTTACTATTCTTTAAAGTCCTGTTCAAATATTGCTTTACTTAGGAAGCTGACAACCCTGCCACTCACCACCAGTGAAGCTGACATCTCCTTCTTCTTACTCATTTCATAGAACTTTTCAGCATTGCCCTGTAGTTTTCATTTGTGTTTCTGCCTTCCCCCACAAAACTGTGATATTATCCAGGGAAGGTACCATGGATATAGCACAGAGCCTGGCAAGTAGGTAGTGGGAACTTGATAATTAATGCAAAGGAAAGAAAGGAAAATCAAGATTAAGTTGAAATACAAGCCAAGGCACTTTTTTGTAAACCTTGATAAGTTGCGTATCTTTCTGAATCCATTCTTCAAAACTATCTAGAAATAGGGCAAGCATCAATGATTGTTTTAGATGGTCATCTAAAGAGAATCAGTGAAATTATGGGCACAGAGGTGCTTTTTAAACTGTGAGCTTCACAGACTCACTGATATAGACAATAAATTAGAGCTTGCCAGTAGGAGGATGGAGAGAGGGAGGGGCAGTGTGGGGGTAGGGGAGTGGAAGGCACAAACTACTGGGTGTGAGACAGGCTCAAGGATGTGTTGTACAACACAAAGAATATAGCCACTATTTTGTAACAAGTTTAAATGGAACGAAAGCCTTAAAACTTGTATTTAAAAGTTTTTAAATTTTAATTATTCAATATGTTTTTAAACTGTGGACTTTATACCATTACTGGGCATCCATGTCCCCTCACCTCATGGCAAATAAATGGGGAAACAATGGAAACAGTGACAGACTTAATTTCCTAAGGCTCCAAAATCACTGTATTTGGTAACTGCAGCCATGGAATTTTGCTCCTCAGAAGAAAAGCTATGACAAACCTAGGCAGCATATTAAAAAGCAGAGACATTAATTTGCTGACAAAGGACTGTCTAGCCTAAGCTATGATTTTTCCAGTAGTCATGCATGGATGTGAAATTAGGATCATAAAGAAATCTAAGTACCAAAGAACAGTTGCTTTTGAATTGCCGGAGTCCCTTGGACAGCAAGATCAAGTCAGTCAACCCTAAAGGAAATCAGTCCTGAAGATTCATTAGAAGGACTGATGCTGAAGCTCCAATACTCTGGCCACCTGATGCAAAGAACTGACTCCTTAGAAAAGACCCTGATGCCAGGAAAGATTGAAGGCAGGGGAAGGGGATGACAGAAGATGAGATGGTTGGATGGCATCACCGACTCAATGGAAATGAGTTTGAGCAAGCTCCAGGAGTTGGTGATGGACAGGGAAGACTGGAGTGCTGCAGTCCATGGGGTCGCAAAGAGTTAGACACAACAAAGCAACTGAAATGAACCGTGCATCCATGCTCAGTCACTTCAGTTGTGTCTGACTCTTTGTGACCCCATGGACAGCAGCCCCCCAGGCTCCTTTGTCCATAGGATTATCCCAGCAAGAATACTAGAGTGGGTTGCCACTTCTTCCTCCAGGGAATCTTCCTGACCCAGGGATCAAACCAGTGTCTTTTCCGTCTTCTGCATTGGCAGGTTATTTTTCCCTGTATATAATTCAAATTGTGGAAACAAAATTAATAACAAGTAGTAATGTTATAAGGGCTTCCCAGGTGGCTCAGTGGTAAAGAATCCACCTGCTGATGCAGGAGAAGTGGGTTCAATCCTGGAGTCAGGAAGATCCTGTGGAGAAGGAAATGGCAACCCACTCTAGTATTCTTGCCTGGAAGATTCCATGGACAGAGGAGCCTGGCAGGCTATAGTCTAGGGAGTAGCAAAGAGTTGGACATGACTGAGCACACACACACACACCATTGTATACTAACTATTTGTGTTTGGGAACTGGCCTGTCTTATATAACAAGGTACATGGCTCAAACTTCCCTTATTTTAACACTATCAAAAAAGTGGAACCAGAAAGTTAATTCCCCTAAAAGAATTAGAATAAAGACATTGTGTGAAGAAAACCTATAAATGATACATTGATTCATCAATAAGGAAAAAAAAACATTTTTGCCAAATAGTAGACTTTCAAAGAAAGACAAATCATTTAAGAGCATAAGTGACTCCTATTTATAGTGAAAATGCTAGGACTGTATGTTTCAGGAGCTGAAGGATAAAATTTAAACTTTATGGATAATCAAGAGATCCTAGGAAGTGAAACTATTCCAAGCTGACAAGAACTAGAATTGAAAGGTCTGAGAAATTTTTTCATTTCATATTAAAACAACCTGAAGTTCACACAGGCAACCAATTCAGCCAGACTAGGATTTTTTTTTACCTCAGTCACACTCTCCATCTTCTATGTTGTTGTTCAGACACTCAGTCATGTCCGACTCTTTGAGACCCCATGAACAGCAGCACGCCAGGCTTCCCTGTCATATCTTTTAAAAAAAACATCTCTTTTTTGGCCACATGACCAAAATAGTACCCCACATCTTAGTGCCCCAACCAGGGATTGAACCCAGGCCCTTGTCAGTGAGAGCACAGAGTTCTAACCACTGGAGCACCAAGGGATTCCCAAATTGTCATATCTCAGGTTGCACAAGCACAGGCTGAATGACCTCTAGGCAGGGGTGTGATGGACACTCAAGTATCAACTAGGGGATGGACTCAGGGGCCTTTAAGAGCCTTCTCAGTGCTTAGACATAACCTCAAAAATATGGTTTGTAATTCAGTTTCATCTCATTCTATAAAGGCTGCTTAAGCCACCGATAAAATCCACAGTACCTCCACAGTTCATGATTTTTCTGACAGCAGTTGTGGTCAAAATTTTTCTGCTTCTTAAATAGTCAGCCAATTGTCCTCCAATAGGCACAATAATCGTCATAACCATGTGTGGGACTGCTGATAAGAGACCCACCTGGAATGAAAAGAAACAGTGAGCTGTTTTTAGCTACTTCTGAAAGATGTAATTCTTTAACACCCTCACCATCTCCACTGAACCCCTCACCCTCACCACCAAATTTAATCATCTAATCATATGAGACTGAGACAGGCCTGAATTTTGTAATGAATAAACAATGAATGAGAGAACAACTTTAAGAAAAGACCTACTCATCTTCTCTACCAGATAGGAAGCTCCTGGAAATGGCTAGGTCTATTCTTAAAACTGTTCACAGAGGCCCCACTACCCAGTGGGTGTTTAACTACCTGGCACATGACAGTTAGACTCCTGGCACAGAGTGCTCCCTGATGGCAGCCAATACTGATTGTGCTAGCTTGTCCATAGTCACTTCTGACAGTACCTGTAGCTATGCAGATATCTACCTCTACTAGGCCTCTGTTCTTTATCCTGTGGGAAGGAGACAATACTTTCAGGATGACAGCTTATGTTTTGCCATCCACACTCTTCCTACCTGAAACACAGGCAACCTAATAGCAATGGTTGGGGACATTGTAAAAGGTTCTTTCTAAACCATAAAGTACTGGTCATTAGTACTTGACCAGTACTTTAGTACATTAGTACAGCTATGACCGTGATCTGCAAAATGAGCTTTAAGGTTCTTATTGCTCCTCCCTGAATAATTTATAGGAAAAAAAAAAAAAACCTCGCACCCTTAAATCTTTTGATCCTTGCCTAATATGCAGTTCTTGAGTCAGCTTCAGAAACACTTTGAGAACGGTGAGAACATAAATCTTTAAAAGCAGCTTAATACAGCTCTGATCCTTACTAAGAAGAAATTGAATAGCTATGTATATCGTGCGTAGAATGCACAACTTGTATGACCTCCAGGGTATTAGGTGTCACAGACCTGTTATGAATTTTGATCAGTAATGTAATTATTTTATCAAGTAAAGATTTTCGCAGTAGAAGCAAGAGATTTAAAGTTCAAGAATCTGTATGTTTACCTTACTTATTGCAAATCCAAAGACCTCTTCAAAGTAAGCAGGCTGACTTATTAACAGCAAATAAAATGTCCAGCTTCTGCAAAAATTGGCCACAATGATTGCATGCACTGGCAATGATGTGAAAAATCTTTTCCATGGTGTATTCAATTTCTAGAAAGTGAAAATACAGTGAGATTTTTAGTGAATACATTGAGAGATTATTCTTCTTATAAGGCTAACACAATCACTGAAAGAAATACTCATAAAAAAGAGGGAAGTCTTCATCTCTCCCTCTCTACTTACACTGAGACTAACCAAGTTGGCTCCTTCTCCTATACTTGTCTCTATATAGGTCCTCTCCTCCTGGGATATTGTTGGGTGGGCTGCTGGACACTCATAGGCTTGCAACAGCCAAAACATGTACCAAATAATCCCCAAAATACCTGCAATTGAAAAACAAAAAGCTTGATGACATCGTCTCATTTTCTTCCACCTCTAAATTTGTCAAATTTCAAAGTATTTTCAAATGGCACTATTTTCAGCTAGGAGAAAGCATTCGGTTGATTTTTCCTGTCATTATGTTATTAACTGGTATTTAAAAAAGATTATGTTCTGCTCACTAAGAAATTTAACTTTTATATACACATTAAATGAATTATCATTAGACAAGTATTCCATTTATGTGATAAACTTGTCTTAGTGATCCCTGTTTTCATACAGTAAACTCTTAAGCCAAGCCCATTAGATAGTCAAATGCCAAATCTATCAACTACCCATGTGTGCGTGTGTACTCAGTCACTCCAGTCCTGTCCAACTCTTCATGACACTATGGNATTAGACAAGTATTCCATTTATGTGATAAACTTGTCTTAGTGATCCCTGTTTTCATACAGTAAACTCTTAAGCCAAGCCCATTAGATAGTCAAATGCCAAATCTATCAACTACCCATGTGTGCGTGTGTACTCAGTCACTCCAGTCCTGTCCAACTCTTCATGACACTATGGATTGTAGCCCACCAGGCTCCTCTGTCCATGGGATTCTCCAGGCAAGAATATTGAAGTGGGTTACCATTCCCTCCTCCAGGGGATCTTCCTGACCCAGGAATCAGACCTGCATTTCCTGCATCCCTGTATTGGCAGTGGATTCTTCACCACCGAGCCACCCAGGAAGCCCAGTTACTCATGAGAACTCATGGAATCAAATCACTCACCATAAATATAAAAGACAGAGGCCCATCCAATGTACTGGACCAACACCCCAGCCAGTGGCATGGCAATCACTGCTCCTGCATAGGAACCTAGGACAAGAAAAGTTGAAGGAAACTTACCAGTCATCAGGCAAGCCCATCCAACCCATTTAGAGTTCAGCAGTCAATNTTGAGGGCAGGAGGAGAAGGGGACGACAAAGGATGGGATGGTTGGATGGTATCACCAACTCGATGGACATGGGTTTGGGTAGACTCCGAGAGTTGATGACGGACAGGGAGGCCTCGTGTGTTGCAATTCATGGGGTTGCAAAGAGTCAGACACGACTGAGCAACTGAACTGAACTGAATATAAGATGCACTGAGTGCTTTCTGTGTGATTTCTAGTGTTGTGGCAAGTACTCTGGACCCCTGATTTCATTTAACCTTTTTTTCAACCTGGTATCATTGGTACTAATGTCATCCCCATTTTACAAGAATGATTGGGATGGGAGGTAAATTTCCTGAGGTCACATGGGTGTGAGTGACCAGAATCTAGGTCTGCAGGAATCCAAAGCCTTTACCCTTAACTGTTTAATAATTCAGTCCCGCTTCTTCCATTCAACAATAGCCAATAATTCCTCCTAGCAAGAAGCAGTCTTCCATTGAGGAAATTTTATAGCTTGAAATTGTTCTTTCCTCTCTTTTAGACAACTCTTCCTCATCCTTCCAATTGTGGCTGAATGTGATCTCCTATCACACCCATAGNTGTTTAATAATTCAGTCCCGCTTCTTCCATTCAACAATAGCCAATAATTCCTCCTAGCAAGAAGCAGTCTTCCATTGAGGAAATTTTATAGCTTGAAATTGTTCTTTCCTCTCTTTTAGACAACTCTTCCTCATCCTTCCAATTGTGGCTGAATGTGATCTCCTATCACACCCATAGGTCCTAAGCATACCCCAATAGGGCTCTCCACCCATACTGCCCTAACTGCACCTTGATCCCTCTGTGTGGTAACCACAGAGGAAGAGGAGGGTGCTTATTGAATGGCATAGACAGACAGGAGTAGCTGAACTGGAGATGAGAGACTCCCCAGTTCTGTCCTTACTTTCCATGAGAATTTATATCTTTTTTTTCCCCTCCCTGAACATCAGTCTCCTCTACTATAAAACAATGGAGTTAGAAAAAGAATTCAGATTTGTGGCTATCAGAGGCAGGAGTTGGTAGAGGGGAAATCATATGAAGGCAATCAAAAAGTACAAATTGCCAGGTATAAGTAAGTACTAGGGGTGTATCATACAACATAATAAAGATAACTAAACTGATATATGCTGTAAATGGAACTTGGTAAGACAGTAAATCCTAAGAGTTCTCATCACAAGGAAAAAAGATTTTTTGCCTATTTCTTTGATGTTGTATCTGTGTGAGATGATGACATTCCCTAAACTTATTGTGACAAATATTTCATGATGTAAGTCAAATCATTACATTGAACACCTGATATATAAACAGTGCTGTATGTCTCTTCCATCTCAATAAAACTAGGGGAAAACAAAACCAAAAAGCTATATCTTTGAATAAAATCAGTTTTATTTCTTTAAAAATTAAAATTAATTAAAAAAATAAAACAATGAGTGTGACTAGATGTTTTTGAAAGACTCTTCCAAATGCAATACTTTTTAAGTATAAGAATCATTTATCCCCAAGCCTGGGTTTACTTCTAATGACATTTTTGCTGTGAACCTCTTTGAAACCAAGGCCACACCTTAGCTGGGAAATGCAATAAAGCCTGTGACCTTGATCAGGTAACTTTCCTTGAGCATCAAATCATTTCTTAAATTAGCCATTTTAGGGCTATAAAAACACTAAGAATGGGGAGTGGCTGCTAGTTGTTCTTGTTTGCTGGCAAATCAAAATAAAAGACCTTATAAGTAAATCATCTAAAGAAAACAGGTCAAGGTCAGCTGGGGCAGAATCTTACATTCTTCTAGAGTTGGTATAAGATCAGTAGGGGAGGTGGAGTTGATCTTGAACTGCAAGCAAGAGGACAAAAGTTCCTAAGGATGGGGGTGGAGGAGGCAATGGCACCCCACTCCAGTACTCTTGCCTGGGAAATGCCATGGACGGAGGAGCCTGGAAGGCTGCAGTCCATGGGGTCGCTAAGAGTCGGGCACGACTGAACGACTTCACTTTCACTTTTCACTTTCACGCATTGGAGAAGGAAATGGCAACCCACTCCAGTGTTCTTGCCTGGAAAATCCCAGGGACAGAGGAGCCTGGTGGGCTTCTGTCTATGGGGTCGCACCTTAGCAGCAGCAGCAGCAAGGATGCGGGAGATTAAAGATGCAAAGGCATCTCAGTCGTGTGTGCATTTCCAAATGAGACACAAAATAGGCACATGGGTGAATGTTTCATAGCAAATTCCCTGGGATCCTTTATTACTACTACTGCTGCTACTACTATTGCTGCCGCTACTACTACTACTACTTGTGCAAATCAAGAAGAGAAAGTGAAAGTGTTAGTCACTCAACTGTGTTCAACTCTTTGTGACCCATGAACTGTAGCCCACCAGGCTCCTCTGCCCATGGGATTCTCCAGGCAAGAATACTGGAGTGGGTTGCCATTTCCTTCTCCAGGGGATTTTCCTGACACAGGGATTGAACCCAGGTCCCTGCATAACAGGCAGATTCTTTAATGTCTGAGCTATCAGGGAAGCCCCAAAGAAGGAGAGGGAAAAATAAATAAATATATTCAGAGAAGTAAAGCTTCCTCCTTAGCTAAAATGTACAGGTTAGCTTGTGTTAGGAAAGATATGCTAGCTTGAAAAACTAAGCAGACCTAAATTCTGATCCTAATTCTATGTGGGCCCATTGTTAACTTTTGTGGCCTAACTCACTTTTGTCTTCTTGGGCCTCTTCCCCCATTAACAAAATATTTGCAAATATTGGTGGCAGCACATGCTGTTCTTGTTCAAATATTGATGGGTACCTAGTAGAGTCTTCTGAACACTGATTACTTTCAGAGATTCATAGAGGGGCCAGTCCCAAAGGCATGGCTTCAAATGAGGCAACTTGCTACTGCTAAGTCACCTCAGTCGTGTCCGACTCTGTGTGACCCCATAGACGGCAGCCCACCAGGCTCCCCCATCCCTGGGATTCTCCAGGCAAGAACACAGGAGTGGGTTGCCATTTCCTTCTCCAATGCATGAAAGTGAAAAGTGAAAGGGAAGTCACTCAGTCATGTCCTACTCTTTGCGACCCCGTGGACCACAGCCTACCAGGCTCCTCTGTCCATGGGATTTTCCAGGCAGGAGTACTGGAGTGGGGTGCCATCGTCTTCTCCAGAGGCAACCTTAGCAAAGTGAAATTTGGAGACCTAGGAGTTAAAGTCATATTAGTACTTAAGGGCTATTAATTTGCTTTTGGGTAAAATGGATGATGTCCTCTTCATTATTTTTTTTTTCTGGAAGATAACAGCAAAAGTGGATTAAATGGTCTCTATGACAAATCACTGCAGATAGTGACTGCAGCCATGAAATTAAGACGCTTGCTCCTTGGAAGAAAAGCTGTGACCAACCTAGACAGCATATTAAAAGGCAGAGACATTACTTTACCAACAAAGGTCTGTCTAGTCAAAGCTATGGTTTTTCTAGTAGTCATGTACGGAAGTGAGAGTTGGACTATCAGGAAAGCTTAGTGCTGAAATATTGATGCTTTTGAACTGCGGTGTTGGAGAAGACTCTTGAGAGTCCCTTGGACTGCAAGGAGATCCAACCAGTCCATCCTAAAGGAGATCAGTCCTGAGTGTTCATTGGAAGGACTGATGTTGAAGCTGAAATTTCAATACTTTGGCCACTTGATGGGCAGAGCTGACTCATTTGAAAAGACCCTGATGCTAGGAAGGGAGGAGAAGGGGACGTCAGAGGACGAGATGGTTGGGTGGCCAAAGTGATGGACATGAGTTTGAGTAGGCTCCAGATGTTGGTGATGGGAGGACACAGACAGGGAAGCCTGGTGTGCTGCAGTCCATGGGGTTGTAGAGTCAGACATGACTGAGCAACTGAACTGAACTGAACTGATGACAGTGTGTACAAAGTAGCGTGTGGTGAGGAAAGCTTTGAATCAAGAATCCAATGTTCTAGCTCCTGCTCCATTCTTTGGTAGTTATGTGATCTTGAGCAAGTCACTGGACTTCTGTTTTAGTTTAATGAAATAAGATTTTAAATTTTAGTTTTAATTTCTCCATTTGTAAAAAGAAATGGACTGGGGCCTTGACTATTCTATGTCTTCTACTTTCAACTTTGGGAAATATTTGTTGGCTAATCCTACAACAACTCCCAACGACTTTTTTCTTATTTTTCTCTATTAAAGATATTAGAAAAGTTAGGCACTGGCTTTCCCAGCTTTCTCTGGAGTTAGTAAAGCCTATGACACAGTTAGGACCAAGCAAATAAAACTCGAAGCCTGCTAGGGGGATTGGGAAAGCTTTTTCTTTCCTGATGAAAAGAATAGAGGTGGTTAGGACACCCACCCCCTCTTCTTTCTGCCTTTAGTGTGGACTTAATGCCTGGAATTGTGGTAGCCATTTTGCGAACATGAGGAACATGCATGAATGCAAAAAGCTATCACTCTGAGCATAGTGGAGTAGGAAGTCAGAGCATGCACAGGCCCTGGGTAGATTACAGGCCAGCAGAATCGACACTAGCCACCAACCATTCACCTTTGGACTTCTGTTATGTGAAAAAATTAATTCTATTTAGCAAGGTCTTCATCTAAAGCCAAAAGCATTCCTATATGAAACTTGCTATTATTCCAATACACTCACCACAAAAGGAGGTTGTAGCCAGTCTGCTTCTCTCCAAAGGTGGTGCCCACTTACTCCACATCCCATGACATGCTGGGTATGTCACACCCTGGCAAAACAGTTGAAAATGGATGATTTGATTTGACTCCAGTTTCTTTGCCTCTTTGACACTACAATATAAAAGCCCAACTTACAGAAATTAAATAGCATGTGTCAGCTATTTTGACTCACAGCAGAGATGCTAAAATTCAAATAATAGTTCAAAGGTAAGCAAGGTGGGGAATAGGGAAGGGGGTCTTCATATTTCTTCTTATTATTTAATATCAGTGTGGAAATGGCTTTCCACAATCAGCTGATCCATCCTCTCATTTAAAGATATGGAACCTGAGGCTGACAGCCATTAAGTGACTAGATTCTGGTCTTCAGGGATGCTAATATCATGTTCTTTCTACTGTGTTAGTATTTTCCAAAGTGTGGTATATGTCCCTCCAGTGGGATAAGAATTGGATTTAAAGTACTAAAACAACCTATATTTTTTATTATCATTGTTACTTATATATTCTAATATGCTTTAGAAAAATATAACTAGCACACTAAACCCATGATATAAAAAATATTGTGCTTATGATGAAGTTCTTCTATTTTGTTTCGTTTTTAAGTAAATTGACCAGGGAAAAACTATAGGCAAGTAACAGTATGAATCATAGTGTGAATATGACAAATGTGACAACGGTTAGAGGTGAATGACTGAGTTTGGGAAACATTTCTCTACATCAGGTGGTAGCAAATTATGGCCTGATGTGGCCCACCATCTGTTTTTGTCCAGCCCTCAAGCCAAGAATGGTTTTTAAATTTTTAAGTGACCAGAAAAAATTTTTTAAAGAACTGCATTTCCTGGCATGTAAAAATCATATGAAATAAAAAATATCAGTGTCCAAAAAGTTTCACTGGAAAGTAGCCATACCTACACATTTACATATCTCTGGCTGCTTTTATAAACGATGGCAGAGTTGAGAAGTTGCAACAGACCACAGTATGGCCAGGAGAGTACAAAATATATTTACCTTCTGGTTCTATATTATGCTCTCTACTTCATCAAGTTAAATCTCTGTGTAAGACTACACCCCTGAAAATTTACAGATTTATTAATAAATCCATTTAAATTATTTTAGTGGAAAGAGCCTTGGTTATATGAACTGAAGTCTTTGGGCTTCAGTTTCAAAATTTATTAAGCAGAAGTGGTTGGATTAAATTACCTCTAAGATCACTCCTGGCTCATCTGAAATTCTGCACTCTGCGCAATGATCCTTCATTGTGTATAAATTTGGTTTTACACATGGAATTTTAATTAAAGTATTCATAATTATAATCATAACCTGAAAATTCAGATAGCCAGACAAGGTGGGAGATAGGAAAACTGATAAAGGAGGTTTTCTTCAAAAATTAAAATTTCAAAAGGATCGTGTTGTCTCCAACAATATCAAAATTTGTTAAGAAAAGAGTCTCTTACCTCCACTAAACCTTGCAAAATCCTGACACACATGACACAGCCGTAATGCGCTCTGGCTGCAGATGGAATGAACATGTTCAAGGTCGATGTTAAGAAGATGGCAGCCCCAAAGACCCTGAGGGATCAAAACACTGTGTTACTGGGCAGGCCCACCATGGATGTGGCACATTAGTTAAACATCAGGAACAAATCTACCAGATCATGGAAGATCACTGTATAATTCAATAGAGAAATAGATGTGTTAGGGTCTGCTGTGTGCCATGCTAGACTGTCGCGCTGCTTTGATTCCAAGCTCCAGTCCTTGGTCCAATAATGGGAAGGTTTGGGGCAGTACAGGGGTGTTCTGCCTAGATGAGATCCAGAAGCTGGAGATTGACCTACATGAGGTAAACTTACTGGAGACTCACCATTCTTCTAGATTCTACCCAAATGATCCATTCTGACTACTACCTCATGACTTCTGCACATTTGGGTTGTCTCTCCTGCTTCCCAGTTCTGCCCTCATGTTAGCAGATGGGGATACCAACTATCTGAGAAGCATGCTGTGTCCTGGGACCAGCCAAGCACAGGACAGGCTGGGTACCTGTCTCAGCCCCATAGCTTTCTGCCAAGTACTGTGTGTCTCCTCTTTGCCTGGACAGGAGTGTCCCAGGAAAAGACAGCAGGCATCATTTTATTTCTTTCTCACACATGCTAATGATGCTTCAGATCTTTTATATTCTGGGAAATCTTATTATATGTTATTTCTTTTTAGGGCAGAAGCGTGAATAGTGACTTCAAAGACCATAGGAACCAGGATTTTATCACTTTTTAAGAATACAACAGGCAAGTGACAATAAATAAAGGACACACATTAGATAAGGACATAAGTAAAACATGAGTCATGCTCATAGAAATGACTTTACATATGGATATGACTTTCAGACTTTTTTTTCTTTATCCATAAAACAAAATAAATTCTATACTGCAACCCAATACACACTCATACACACAGGTGTAACCAAAACAATTTCCAAAATATGATTCTAAAATGTGCAATGAGCTAAGATATTTTCTATTCTATTTGATTATCTTTCCTTTTATTTCTCTCTCTTTTTAGAAAAATAGATATTGGTAAATCACTATTTTATTACCATCTAATAAAGTTTTAGAGTTTGAAAAATACTGTTTCATAAAATATACACTTCACAAAATCCATATATGTTGTCAATTATAATTAGAAATGACCTGGAAATAATTAGTATTCTCCTAGTACACTCCTTTTCTAGCATATATACATAGTACATATCTCCCAAATGGCCATCATCTTTTGCTTGAATACTTTTAGTAACAGAGAACTACTACTCCTTGAGGCAGTTCATTTTTTCTTGGACCTACTTTTATTTGCTCAAACACCTCCTATAGAATCACAAGGGTATGAAAGATATCTTACAGTCTAGAGACAAGCCCCTCCTACTCTCATGACAAAACCAGTATAGTACAGGATAATATTAACATAGTAAACAGCATCACAGAATGTCATCGGTCAAAGGGAACTCAGACACAATCTAATCCATGTTTCATTTCACGGATGAGGAAATGGAGGTCCAGGGAAAAAGAGGAACTCAGTAGAGGTTACCAAGTGAGTTACTTAGGGTCCAGAAACTGTTTCTACAGACTCAGATGCAGTTGATATTTTTTTAAACTATATAATCAGTTAAAGAATTGCAAGATAGATTAGATTAAACAAAAAAGTAAACAAAAAGAGATTCTTAAGAACAGGATCATGTAAGATCAATGTCTGTAAATCATATCTTTAGGAATGACTTCTGTCTTTCATTCTGCACCCCTAAACTGAGAGCCAGTTATGTAGAATTGATAAAAGCATACAAAGCCACATTATGATCTGTGTAGCACTCACGTTAAATCATTTATCTTACCTGTTCGCAGCAAATTTATTTGAAATGAAACCACCTGGAATTTGTGTGACAATATAACCCCAGAAAAAAGATCCATGGATAAGGCCCACTGTCTCTGGATCCCAGTTAAATTGTGCTGTCTGGAAATGAGAAATCAGATACACTTGGTTTGTAAGAAAACACTTGCCTGTCATCATTCTCTGATGATCCTATATAATAACCCTATGAAGTCTTTCTTTCCCTCCTTTAAATACAGCAAATATCTTTAAAAGTTTTTAATTTGTATTGGGGCATAGCAGATTAACAATGCTGTGATAGTTTCAGGTGATCAGTGAAGGGATACTCAGCAAATATTGATGAGGGGCCTCAATGACAGCAGGGACACAGCAAAGTCCTTGTTGTCATTGAGCTCAGCTTCTAGTGAGAGAAAGGAGAGACTATGAACAAGTTAAAAAAATAAATGATGATGGCTAAGAAGAAAATAAAGCAACTCGTAAAGAAAACAAAAGGTAAATTCTAGGTTTATTGGGTTATTTAGGTACCAGTTTAGTCAGACACTAAGGGAATGACAGTCAAGCTTCTCTTTTCTTTATGAAGATAATAAAACCTACCTACCCATAGGATGTCTGGGGATAAATGCCATGAATATTTCTAGCAGGTTATTCCTCTGCTTAGAGATTTTGCATTTAACACATTAGGATAATGCCTGGAGCACAGTGTAGACTCAGTAAATGTTAGCAGCTATTGTCGTTATGATGATGACAACGGCCACAAAACACCCTTACACAACTCTCAAACCATTGAAGCCTTTCCTCACTTTCGTTTCCCAGCAAAGTAACTCACTCTTTTCAGATTTCTTACAAATCTCCCTCCTCTGAGAAAGCTCCTCAGCTGCCCTGAATTGAAGTGGTCGTTTTTCCTAGGCCTTGGTCCACAGACCTCTGTTCCTGCAGTAATGGCACCCACCCTGTTCTCAAACTAGTCTGTCACATGTCCATTTCCCACATGAGGTGGCAGGTGACTCTAAGGTGGCAGCTGTGTCCTTTTGACTTTATAACCTCTGTACCTAAAACAAGTGTCTACAACATAGAAGATGCAAGTAAATATTTGCCAAATTAATGAATGGCTTTGTAAAGCATTGGTATCAAAATCCAAGATGTTCCTATTATGGAGTAAGAGTTCTTAATTATCAACATAGTACCTTTTATGAATTTTCATCACATTTGTTTTCCTATCACAAATTGTCATGTACTTATTTGCTCATTTATTCCATATGCACCGTGTGCTTCCTGTGTGCCAGGTCAGGTGATAGTATAATTATAAACTCAAGTGTTGCCTTTGCCTTCTAGGAGATCACAGTGCAGGTAATATTGGCTTATGCTCTGCACTGTAGTTTCCACTTGGCAGACTAGGAAGTTGAAGCTCAAGAGTAAAATGAACCTAACCATCATTCATTCAAATCAGTTCACCAAATTTTTATTTTATGCTACTAAGCGCCACACATTGTACTAGATACTGGGCATATAGCAGTGAACAACAACAGTAATTGCTGTTTTCACAAAGATGTCCGTGGGGATGGCAGGAAGTATACACAGGTGTTTACTGTGTTAGACGGTAATCAGTGAGGAAGAAAGAAATACGAACAGAGAAGGGGACAGGAAATGTTGGGTAGGAGTGAAGTAGGGAGATATTTTACGTAGAGTGGTCAGGGAAGCTTTCACCAAAGAAATGATTTCTGAGTGAACTCCTAAAGGAAGAAAGGGAGCAAGTGATACTTTCCCTTATCAGAAGAAATTGCTTTCTAGACAAAGAAATAGCAAGCGCAAAGGCCCTGAGATAAGGATGTGTCTTGTGTGTTAGAGGAACAGCCAGATGTCAGAGGAGCTGGAGGGTGATAGATGAGGAAAAGAATAACAGGCATTAAAACAGGAGGATTCAAGTGATGAAGGGCCTTCTAAGTCATCATAAGGACCTTGACTTTTACTCAAAGAGAGATGGAAGCACTGAGCCAAAGAAGGACATGATTTTAAGTCACTTTCCATGTATTTCCTCTTTACAATACCTAGAGTTACTTACGTCATTTTCTATAAAAGAGGAGATTGAGATCAATTTACTTGCTCCAAGTCATAGAACCAATTGTAAAGAAAGCCAAGACCAAGACCTTTTACCAAAAATCTATATTCTTTCCATTGCTGTGGAGACTTGACTTTCTCACTAAGTAGTAGAGACTAGAGACTTCCTTGCCTTGAGCCACAGAATGCCCCCAAGAAACCAAAGATTCAAGACAGAGGGATCTACTTCATTCAACAACTATCAGTCACATGGTCCCTTGCTCATGTCTTTCCCTCTGACAGAATGGTGCTTCTTTCCTTTGGACAAAGTTGCTGCTGCTGCTGCTGCTGCTAAGTGGCTTCCGTCGTGTCTGACTCTGTGCGACCCCATAGACAGACAGCAGCCCATCAGGCTCGGCCGTCCCTGGGATTCTCCAGGCAAGAACACTGGAGTTGCCTGAAGACAAGTACTTGTCCTTGCCAAGAACTGACTTGCACGATCACTGAGTCCATGAGAATCATAATGGTCCTATGTATGAATTTTTATAAGCCAGGTGCTATGTCATAGACAGTATTAGGCTGAAAAAATGGTCCCCAAAGATACACGCACAAAACCCCCAGAATCTATAGATGCTGTCGTATTTGAGAAAAGGGTTTTGCTGATGTGATAAAGTCAAGGATCTCAAGGTGAGTTTTTCTGAATTATCTAACTGGGCTCTAAATCTCATGACAAGCGTCCTTGTAAGAGACAGGCAGGGAGAGACTTGAGACATAAGAGGAAAGAAGGCCATGCGAAGATGGAGGCAGAGCCGAGAGTGATGCTGCTACAAGCCAAGGAACGCCTGGAGCCGCCAAAGCTGGAAAAGGCAAAGACGGACTCGCCCTTGGAGCCTTGGGAGGAGAGTGGTTCCCTCCAATGTCGAGTTGATTTCTGGCCTCCCTGACTGTGAGAGACTAGGTTCCCATTGTTTTTAAGCCACATGTTCGTGGTCCTTTTTTACAGCAGCCTTAGGAAAGTAATAGAGGTGTTTAATATATTGGTACCTGATTATCTCCTAGACTTCCCCGGTGGGTCAGATGGTAAAAGCATCTGCTTACAATGTGGGAGACCTGGGTTCGATCCCTGGGTGGGGAAGATCCACTGGAGAAGGAAATGGCCACCCACTCCAGTATTCTTGCCTGGAGAAGCCCATGGACAGAGGAGCCTGGTGGGCTACAGTCCATGGGGTCGCAGAGTCGGACACGACTGAACGACTTCACTTCACTTCAGATTATCTGCAATCAGGCCTTTTATTCCCATTTCACAATACAGCAATGAGATTTAGTAAAGAATTTCTAGAAATGCCAGTTCCTACCTCCCTGCACACATTTCCTTCTAAGAGGATTCTCCTCCTCCCCTCAGTGTCAAGGGCCTCTCCCTGAGACTGCGGATGGACACCTGAACAGAGGGAGCCAACGTGTAGGCTGGACTCAGCCTACCTGTCTGTCTCTCTCTCTTCTTTCTCTTTCTCTCTCTCTCTAATCTGAACCCAGAGATTCTAGTTAGACAATACTGCACACTTGAAACAAGTTTCATCGGAGTCAGGGCCAGGTAAGTCAGCTCCCCAGCAAGGCAACGGCTTGAGGAACTTCAGCTTTGGAGAGCAGTGAGATACCATAGAAAAGAAAAAACAAAATAAAGCCGTCCATGGAGAGACCGGAGAGAATGGAGCCGACTCAGAGACAAGCAGATGCCAGACCCTGAAAGGCCAGCAAGTTGGAGAGTAAGCTGAGGATTTCCTAGTTCCCATGAGTTCCGGCTCCACTCTGCCCCTCCTGACTCCTCCTCCTCCCCACCGTGCGGTACAGCCTGGATCTCAGTCCCCCCTCAGGCTGGCTCCCTCGTCTGGGGCACAAACTGCACAAGCATACACAGCAGATAGCTTACCACCCTTCACTTTCCTGAGATCCCCTATAGCCCTACAGTCACTTCCTTTTTAACTTGAGCTGGTTTCCCATTTCTGTGCTTTGCAACCAGCAATCCCTGACCAGGACAGAAGGGCAATTTGCTCAAGGTCCAGGAGCTAATAAACAACAGAGTCAAGTTTGAAACCAGATCCGGCAGATTCCAAAGCCCGATTCTTCTTAACCCTACAGGGCTCATGATTCATGAGAAGGAGTTTGGATTGTCCCTGAGGGTAATGAGAACTAATCTCCAAGTTTCTCAAACTTCAGTCATTTATTGTTTACCACATGCCAGACACTGTTCTAAGTGATTCACATGTCTTAAAACTCATATTATTAAACTAAAAAAATGATTATGATTCACACATCAACTGAAGCTACCATTTATCCGACTAGCAGAATATACGCCAGTTATTTGCAAGGCCTACCTATTTATACCTGGAGTAGGAAATCGAACCCACTCCAATGTTCTTGCCTGGAAAATTCCATGGACAGAGGAGCCTGGCAAGCTATACAGTGTATGGGGCTGCAAATAGTCAGACACGACTGAGCAACTGAGCACACACACCTATTCATACTACTTACTTTTCTCCCTCTATTGAAAATAAAGATTTTAAAATATCTCAGTGCAAAATATCTAGTTTTTCTCCAATAAAGCCAACAAAACAAAATTACCAGCCACTGAGAGGCTTTCTTAATACAATTAGTGAAATCTTTGTCATTGGGTTGAACATGCTCAGATGATATCTCATCTTTGTTCTGTTTGGATAAGTGAGAGATGGCCTGCTATAAATTGGAACTTCTGAAATGCTACTAAACTCTTACTTATGAGGCCAGAGAAAATGATGTAAAGCATATTTTAGATCTTAATCAGTTTCTCTAAGACTCCAGAGGGCAAAACCATAGAAACTAGAGAGCACACACAGCATTGTTTCTTAAGTTTATCAAAATGCCTTTTTCTATTTGCCTCAAAGCAAATTCTGTTGACCTAGGCCTATCTTTTCATGCAACAAACAAATGCAAACCAGCATCTCATTTTGATCCAGGCCTTAGCAGACAAGTTTAATTAGCTGCCTTTCCTCACAAAAGGCTGCCAGAATGCATGTGATACACATCTGAAACCTCATTAATGTCCGTCATTCTTTATTTTCACAATGTATGACATCCCTCTTACACCTCTACTGCCCTCCCTGCCCCCTCCCCCAAAATAAACAACCAGGATACCCTTTTAAAAACAGATTCAACTGTGGCATAAAAAAGAGAATGGTTAGAAGAATCTCCATGGTGCCCTTTTCTTATGGTAGAATAATCTCTTAGTTAAAAAAGAAAAAGGGTGGGGTAATCTGGAGGCCAACAAAAGACTTCTTTTTAATGAACTGAAATCAAATTTTCGCTAACCGGTATTTGCCTGGGGAGAAGGCAATGGCACCCCACTCCAGTACTCTTGCCTGGAAAATCTCATGGATGGAGGAGCCTGGTAGGCTACAGTCCATGGGATCGCTGAGGGTCAGAGACGACTGAGCTATTTCACTTTCACTTTTCACTTTCACGCATTGGAGAAGGAAGTGGCAACCCACTCCAGTGTTCTTGCCTGGAGAATCCCAGGGATGGCGGAGCCTGGTGGGCTGCTGTCTATGGGGTCACACAGAGTCAGACACGACTGAAGTGACTTAGCAGCAGCAGTATTTGGCAGAAACTGTTCCAGGTAATGATGATAGACCCAGCATGAAGGAAAGCATTCTGCAGTTAAGCCCAGGAAATAATGCACACCACAGCCCCCTCTTGGATATTCTCACAGGACACAGCACAGTAAAGGTTCCTAGTTCATATGACACCTTCTTCAAAGCACAGCCTACAGAACAGTGGTGTCCAGACACTAGTTTGGGAAACTCTGATCTAAATGTTTTCCCAAACATGGGTAGGGACTGGAGAACTATTAGAAGTCTCTCTGCAAGAAAGGAACCCTCCTGCACTGTTGGTGGGAATGTAAATTGGTACAGCCATTATGGAGAACAATATGGAGGTTCATTAACAAACTAAACATAGAGCTACCTTATGACCCTGCAATCCTACTCCTGGGCATATATGTGGAGAAAAACATGATCTGAAAGGATACATACACCCCGATGTTCATGGCAGCAGTTTACAATAGCCATGGCATAGGAGTGTGTGTGTGTGCGTGCACGCGCGTGTGCTTAGTCACTCAGTCATGTCTGACTCTTCGCAACCACATGCACTGTAGCCCACCAGGCTCCTTTGTCAATGGGGATTCTCCAGGCAAGATTACTGGAGTGGGTTACCATGCCCTCCTGCAGGGGAACTTCCCAACCCAAGGATTTAACCCAGGCACTGCAGGCAGATTCTTTACCAACTGAGTCACCACGGAAGTCCCAGCCAAGACATGGAAGCAATCTAAATGTCCATCAACAGAGAAATGGATGAAGAAGATGTGGTACATATACATGATGGAATATTAGCCAGCCATTAAAAAGAATGAAATAAGGCTACATGAGCCAATAGGGATGGACCAAGAGAGTGTCATACTGAGTGAAGTAAATCAGACCAGAAAGAGAAGGAGAAATATTTAACATTCCCTATACATGGAATCTAAAAAAAAAAGATACAAATGAATTTACTTACAAGACAGAAAGAGACTCACACTTAGAAAATGAACTTATGGTTGCCAGGGCTTGAGGAGAAGGGGTAGTAAGTACTTTGGGAAGGTCATGTACACAGTGCTAGAAGTCTCTCTGCAAACAGATGGATTTCCACATGAGTCACTCCAGTGTGTGCATTCAACACAATGAAACAGATATATTGGGTATCCACTGGGAATATGTTTTTATTTTATTCTCCTATAATCTCAATATTTCTCAAGGCTTATCATTTAAGAAACAAACCAGATTTCATCTTTTCAGTGATTCATGAAAACAGTACTGTTTAAGTGACATCACTACAGGCTTGCTTATGACTACAAAAGCCTTTGAATGGGGCCTTCTGTTTCTATTCACTCCAGTTCTGATCCACTGGATCCATTGGGAGATGACTGGCTGGATAGTGATCATCCTGGAGTATGGATCTGGATGCACCATTTCTCTGCTTAAAGCCCACGCCTGACTCATCTTAGACTTGCGGGGCTCTCCACGACTTAACCCCGCTTTACCTGTTGCCTTCTTCTTTTGATGCTTACCTCATTCTATCCTTTTACCAAGATTCTTAACTAAGGTCTGTGGATGGAATCCTGTGGATCTATGAACTTGGATGGGGAAAAATCAGCATCTTTATTGCTACTAACTAATAAAGCAGCATTTCCTATAATTGTGAATGTAGGCAACAAACCCCAGTCATATTATCAAGACTTGTGATTCTATTACTAGAGGAAACTGTAAACATGTTCGTATCCCATGATGGCTATTGCCATTATCTCAAATTGTTATTCATCCTTCAAACACCAAAATTACAGAAATTATTAGACCCATTGCTAGATTTTGTCATCTGATGTGTTCATAAAGAAACCCATATGTTTCTACATCAAAAATTCAATTCTTAGTTTGTTATCTGTATTTAAAATAATTGGCTTTCTTTGTGATCCTATGTGTTTTATAAAGCTTTACTTTATTTACTTATTTATTTAAGCTGCACCATATGGCATGAGGGATCTTAGATCCCCAACTAGGGATCAAACCCTCATCTCCTGCAGTGGAAGTGCAGAGTCTTAACCACTGGACCACCAGGGTAGTCCTCTATGTGTTTTACTTTAAGAATTTAAAACATTAATACAGCTGTTGCCAAAAGACACTGACATAGACACAGACAGACACTGACCTGAATTTCCGGTTTTCCATCAACATATACAGTACTGTTATTGACCATTTCCACAATGGCAACTCCAAGATTGCAGCGAATCCCAAAGGAAATGCAGAACCCCAGCCCACTCATGATAGCAATGATGTAGCGCTTAGGGACCCCACAGCAGTGGCAGTCACAGAGCGGAGGCCTCTGCCTGGACGTCTGCACTGGCCTCCCTTCTTCATTCAGCTCAATGTTACCTTCTTCCTCATTGGTCCCATCAATTCTCCTACAGTGGGCAAATGGACAGGGAAGAAAGACCAGGATTACAAAGTATACTAGGCAAGAAGAAAAAGTGTACCAAGAAAGAAAATGGAAAACCTAGAGTAGGATGCATCCTGCATGTTTTAACATCATCATCATTATTACTAAAATAAATTGAAGTGGTTAAAATTTACTAAGATTCTGGATATTGTGTTGCACCCTTATAGACTAAAATTAATTTATTTTCATCTCATAACAGCTACACAAGGGAGATAGTGTTATCTTGTCCATTTATAGACAAAAAACTAAGTCTTCTGAGGTAGGATGCAAGTTCAGGTCCAGAATATCCTGCTGAAAGAGTATCTATAAACTTCATCCATATGACATGACCCAGCTAGCTATTATGTTTGACTTTAATTTTAATGTCACTTGAAGCCTGCTAAAAGATATACAGTAAAAAATCAATTTATTTTCAGATTCTTTTTCTAAGTCTTAATAAAATACTTCGTAAGAAGGTACATTTTCTATCACCGCACAAACCAGTTTGTTGTGTATCTGTTCTTTCTGAAGTGGTTCTAAGGTGATTCTCTGGCACTTTTTAAACAGAGGGCATGATTTCTCATGGAGTCCCATAAATTAAGATTATAGTAGTCCATTGCAGTGAATTTACTCTCTGCTTAAAAAAAAAAAGTAATTGGGCAAACTGAACACTGTCAATAATAAAAGGAGCTGTTTGCATCATCACATGTATCATAACCCTTCTGAAGATGTCCAATTAAAGTCCAAGTCTTTGTAAAAATAAGCAAAGCTTATATGTTTTCAAGAGTATCATATTCACTAATACCTAATACAATGTCTAACAGACTACATAGAAGCACAAATAATTTGCCCACCAATTCATAGCAGAGATCATCTTAGCAGTTTCTTATGACTCAAGCAAAGGAGGTTAAAGCACATGTAGAGAGACATGGGCAGGGAAGCCTGGCATGCTGCAGTCCATGGGGTTGCAAAGAGTCGGACATGACTGAGCAGCTGAACTGAACTGAGAGAGAGCAAATGTACTGGATTTAATTCAGCTCATCAAATATTTACTGAATGCCTACTGTGTGTCAGGCACTATACTGAGTGTTACGGAAGAATAAAGAAAGTGACATGGTTTCTGATCTCCTTCAGCTCTTAGAGGAAGAAAGACACATACACAGTTGGAATTGCTGGATGATGTAGGTTTTCTTGAAATCAAGGTGAAGTGCAGTGATGAAACAGGAAAGGAGCTTTCAGTCTTAATTTGTGAGGTCAGAATGGTAGCTTAATAAATATGCAAGAATATGGAAGTAATCAGAAGAGAACATCATCAACCTCCCAATGCCCCTTTGTAACCTACCTGCGTGTATGCTGATGTATTCTACGTTTTCTTCTGTGACTGTCTTCCAAGCTCCTAGCTAAGGCCAACCTCTCTCCCTGGGCAGTAGATCTCATTGCCTCTCATGTACTCAAGGAAATCCCTATCCACATATTTCAATTATTTCTCCTCTCTACTAGAACATTCCTACTGTCTACAAATATGCCCTTATTTGTCCCACATCAACATTTAAAATAAAAACACTTTCTCTTTCAGCTACCTGCCTATTTCTCACCTTCCTTTTATAGAAAAACTCAGAAGTCACTGTCTCACTTCCCTTTGTCCCATTCTCTCTTGAACACACTCCAAACAGGTATATCTCCCAACCTGTCCACCAAAATTTCTCTTCTTAGGATGTCAATGCCCTCCACATGGTTCAGTTCAGTTCAGTCACTCAGTCATATCCAACTCTNGGAAACTGTAAACATGTTCGTATCCCATGATGGCTATTGCCATTATCTCAAATTGTTATTCATCCTTCAAACACCAAAATTACAGAAATTATTAGACCCATTGCTAGATTTTGTCATCTGATGTGTTCATAAAGAAACCCATATGTTTCTACATCAAAAATTCAATTCTTAGTTTGTTATCTGTATTTAAAATAATTGGCTTTCTTTGTGATCCTATGTGTTTTATAAAGCTTTACTTTATTTACTTATTTATTTAAGCTGCACCATATGGCATGAGGGATCTTAGATCCCCAACTAGGGATCAAACCCTCATCTCCTGCAGTGGAAGTGCAGAGTCTTAACCACTGGACCACCAGGGTAGTCCTCTATGTGTTTTACTTTAAGAATTTAAAACATTAATACAGCTGTTGCCAAAAGACACTGACATAGACACAGACAGACACTGACCTGAATTTCCGGTTTTCCATCAACATATACAGTACTGTTATTGACCATTTCCACAATGGCAACTCCAAGATTGCAGCGAATCCCAAAGGAAATGCAGAACCCCAGCCCACTCATGATAGCAATGATGTAGCGCTTAGGGACCCCACAGCAGTGGCAGTCACAGAGCGGAGGCCTCTGCCTGGACGTCTGCACTGGCCTCCCTTCTTCATTCAGCTCAATGTTACCTTCTTCCTCATTGGTCCCATCAATTCTCCTACAGTGGGCAAATGGACAGGGAAGAAAGACCAGGATTACAAAGTATACTAGGCAAGAAGAAAAAGTGTACCAAGAAAGAAAATGGAAAACCTAGAGTAGGATGCATCCTGCATGTTTTAACATCATCATCATTATTACTAAAATAAATTGAAGTGGTTAAAATTTACTAAGATTCTGGATATTGTGTTGCACCCTTATAGACTAAAATTAATTTATTTTCATCTCATAACAGCTACACAAGGGAGATAGTGTTATCTTGTCCATTTATAGACAAAAAACTAAGTCTTCTGAGGTAGGATGCAAGTTCAGGTCCAGAATATCCTGCTGAAAGAGTATCTATAAACTTCATCCATATGACATGACCCAGCTAGCTATTATGTTTGACTTTAATTTTAATGTCACTTGAAGCCTGCTAAAAGATATACAGTAAAAAATCAATTTATTTTCAGATTCTTTTTCTAAGTCTTAATAAAATACTTCGTAAGAAGGTACATTTTCTATCACCGCACAAACCAGTTTGTTGTGTATCTGTTCTTTCTGAAGTGGTTCTAAGGTGATTCTCTGGCACTTTTTAAACAGAGGGCATGATTTCTCATGGAGTCCCATAAATTAAGATTATAGTAGTCCATTGCAGTGAATTTACTCTCTGCTTAAAAAAAAAAAGTAATTGGGCAAACTGAACACTGTCAATAATAAAAGGAGCTGTTTGCATCATCACATGTATCATAACCCTTCTGAAGATGTCCAATTAAAGTCCAAGTCTTTGTAAAAATAAGCAAAGCTTATATGTTTTCAAGAGTATCATATTCACTAATACCTAATACAATGTCTAACAGACTACATAGAAGCACAAATAATTTGCCCACCAATTCATAGCAGAGATCATCTTAGCAGTTTCTTATGACTCAAGCAAAGGAGGTTAAAGCACATGTAGAGAGACATGGGCAGGGAAGCCTGGCATGCTGCAGTCCATGGGGTTGCAAAGAGTCGGACATGACTGAGCAGCTGAACTGAACTGAGAGAGAGCAAATGTACTGGATTTAATTCAGCTCATCAAATATTTACTGAATGCCTACTGTGTGTCAGGCACTATACTGAGTGTTACGGAAGAATAAAGAAAGTGACATGGTTTCTGATCTCCTTCAGCTCTTAGAGGAAGAAAGACACATACACAGTTGGAATTGCTGGATGATGTAGGTTTTCTTGAAATCAAGGTGAAGTGCAGTGATGAAACAGGAAAGGAGCTTTCAGTCTTAATTTGTGAGGTCAGAATGGTAGCTTAATAAATATGCAAGAATATGGAAGTAATCAGAAGAGAACATCATCAACCTCCCAATGCCCCTTTGTAACCTACCTGCGTGTATGCTGATGTATTCTACGTTTTCTTCTGTGACTGTCTTCCAAGCTCCTAGCTAAGGCCAACCTCTCTCCCTGGGCAGTAGATCTCATTGCCTCTCATGTACTCAAGGAAATCCCTATCCACATATTTCAATTATTTCTCCTCTCTACTAGAACATTCCTACTGTCTACAAATATGCCCTTATTTGTCCCACATCAACATTTAAAATAAAAACACTTTCTCTTTCAGCTACCTGCCTATTTCTCACCTTCCTTTTATAGAAAAACTCAGAAGTCACTGTCTCACTTCCCTTTGTCCCATTCTCTCTTGAACACACTCCAAACAGGTATATCTCCCAACCTGTCCACCAAAATTTCTCTTCTTAGGATGTCAATGCCCTCCACATGGTTCAGTTCAGTTCAGTCACTCAGTCATATCCAACTCTTTGTAACCCCATGGACTGCAGCATGCCAGGCTTCCCTATCCATCACCAACTCCTGGAGCTTGCTCAAACCCATGTCCATTGAGTCGGTGATGCCCTACAACCATCTCATCCTCTGTCATCCCCTTCTCCTCCTGCCTTCAATACTTCCCAGCATCAGGGTCTTTTCCAATGAGTCAACCATGAGTCCACATGGCTCAACCCAAAGGCTGTTTCCAGTCCTCATCTAGTTGACCTGTCAGCAGCACTTGACACTACTGATTATTCTTTCTTCCTTCATGACTTTGATTCCTTCAGGGATGCCACACTCACTTGGTGGTCCTTCTAATTCCCTGAACACTCCTTCTGTTTTGTCTCTTAAGCTGAGTTGTTACTTCCTCAACCTGAAAACACTGGGATGCCCAGAGCTCAGTTTATAGATTTCTTTTGTTTTCTGTCTGTACTTTCTAGGTGACCTCACTCATCTCTGGGCTCTAGACACTGTGCATATGCTAACAGATTTCAATTTTCATATCTAGATTTATTTGACATCTTTGTAGATCAGCATCTCAAACCTAACATATCCAAACTGAGTTCCTCTAAAAAACAGTTAACTCCTGAAGCTTTTCACATTTCAAGTAATGACAATTTTGTTCCTTTGGTTGCTCAGAAAAAAAACTTGGGTGACATCCTGGATGCACCTCTTCTCCAATCTCCATCCAGTCTATGCATCAGCGTTCCTTAGTTTGAATTTTTACTCTTCCATTTACTGAGCTGTGTGACTTTGGCCTAGTTAACCTCTCTGAGCTTCCTTCCCAGGTGGCACTAGTGGTAAAAGAACCCACCTGCCAACATAAGAGATGTAAGAGACATGGGTTTGATTCATGGGCTGGGAAGATCCCCTGGAGGAGGGCATGGCAACCTATTCCAGTATTCTTGCCTGGAGTATCCCATGGACAGGGGAGCCTAGCATGCTGCAGTCTGTGGGGTCACAAAGAGTCGGACAAACTTAGCAACTGAACAACAACAGCATAGATCATTTAGAACAGAACGTGACACATGTGCCGCTATTTTTATTACATTAATCCTCATAACCACTTATAATGAGCCCACTCAGCTAGGATGAGCGTAAATGCCATTTACTGCCGTTTATATTGATATCTAAGAGTTATTCAGACCATAAGACTCTTTATAATGTGCAGCCCCAGTGGTATGCATGAATTTCTGGCACGAATGAATATAATACTTGTCTTATAGAGCTGTGAAAGTGAAAGTGAAGTCGCTCAGTCATCTCCGACTCTTTGCGACCCCATAGGCTGTAGCCCACCAGGCTCCCCAGTCCACGGAATTTTCCAGGCAAGAGTACTGGAGTGGGTTGCCATAGAGCTGTGGTTAAGATTAAATGAGTTGATTTGTCTGGTAGCACAGTGTAATGATTAAGAAAGATGGGCACAAAATGTCTGGTCTGAAACCCAGCTCTGCCACTTACAAGCTGTGTCACATTGGGCAAATTACTTAACCTCTCTGTGCCTCAGTTTCTTCATACATAAAACCGTGATTATAATTGGCCCTCCCTCATAGAGTTGTTAATAGAATTAATGGTACCTGGAACATAGTGTTGTTACTATCATTTACTATGCATAAGCAATTAGGCAACATTCATCATTTAAGCTGAAAAAAGTCTGTATATCAGTTTCTGGACATTAATTTCCAAATGCAATGCCTTCTATCTGTTCCAACAGTGGACGCTAAGTGAATGCACCATCTTTCTTCCTACATTTCAAAAATATTAATGTACCTTTAGCTGATGAATTGCCCAGCTGCTTCTTATCAATGACTGCTCTCCAGGAAGACTAACAGTGTCTGCCTGCAATCAGCCCCATGTGTGGACTTCAGATACTTCCCTATGCATTTACCTCTCCCTTGACCATGAGGAGGACCCCATAGTTCAAAAGCATGCAGAAAATTCCATTTAGGTGATGATCTCAGTAGTAAACATTATTAGACATCTATGACTTACACTGATTGCTAAGTTAGAAAGTCAGGATTCTTAACTTCCCAGTGTTCTTGCTCCTTACAAAACAGAAAACATTTCTTTATGACTTTTTTCTTACACTGGATCCTGTCGACTGGTTTTATATAAAAATCAACGAGGGGAGGAAACATCCACTACATACCAGGTTCTGAGCAAAGCATTATATATATATATGTAATTATCTTATAGATTTGAGGTTAACATCAAGTGTTAAGACAGCAGAGCTGTTTTTGCTGGAGGAGCCCTAATTCTGGAGCTCTGCTCAAAGACCACTAGGATCAGTTCAGATTGCATCAGTTAATGCCTACTTCTGCCAATAATTTCTCTCTAGGGATCACTGAAAGACGAGGTATGAATTTGGCTTTATTCTAAAACCAATCATTCTATAATTACGACAATAGTGATAACATCTAGCATGTATTTAGTGTGCTATCTAGAACTATGATAGCAGGGTTTTTTTTTTTTTTTAATTGTTCAGTGAGCCAATTCTCAGAAAACTCTTCAGAGTAAATAGACACATAGCTTAATTTGGGGTTGAAGTCGCACAACTTGGAAATTACTGATTTTGTTATATCCCTAAAGCAAACCAATCTGGTAAACAAAAGGATATTCAAGTGGATCATTCTATCAAACACAGTAAAACCAGCACTTAGGCCTGAGAAAAGTGATTAAATTTTAAAAAGCAGCTAACGTTGAAAAAGAACACTCCTAAGTATTTATCTAAAGCTAAATAGTTTTTGGAGATGACTCTTGAGAGTCCCTTGGACTGCAAGGAGATCCAACCAGTCAATTCTAAAGGAGATCAGTCCTGAGTGTTATTTGGAAGGAATGATGCTAAAGCTGAAACTCCAGTACTTTGGCCACCTTATGCGAAGAGTTGACTCATTGGAAAAGACCCTGATGCTGGGAGGGATTGAGGGCAGGAGGAGAAGGGGACAACAGAGGATGAGATGGATGGATGGCATCACTGACTCGATGGACCTGAGTTTGAGTGAACTCTGGGAGTTGGTGATAGACAGGGAGGCCTGGCGTGCTGCAATTCATGGGGTCGCAAAGAGTCAGACACGACTGAGCAACTGAACTGAACTGAAATAGTTGTCATCACTTGAATACGCCAATTAAGCCACTGTGCTTCCTTTTGCATTTTTAATCAAATGAAACTCCACCACAAAAAGATGTTACCTGGGAGTGCTCGGCAGAAGAATAAAACACTCTTAAAAGAAGAGGTTATTATAATCATTTCCTGTGTTTAGCTAGTTTATCCTGCTGTCACTGAGGTAGGTTTCCATTTATACATGATAATTCAGTGTAGTTCTGACTGAAACATTTTGTTTTTAATTACCAGAGTAATAATAAGGTGCCCAACCCAGTTCTCTTGCTAAGTTTACCAAAGAGATACAGTGGAAAAATTAACACTGGCAGGAGTCTGTATTATAAAATACAAGAAGTGGAATGAATCTGTGGGCTAGTTTTTAAATTTATGAGAAAACATAGAAAAGTTAAAAGCAGATGCCAAGGGAAATTTTCATTCATCATAATTAGAAGTAATGATACAAATTTTATCAAAGTTATTTTCACATTTATTTACATCAAAGAAATTAAAAGAATCATTTTACCTTGCACATAAGGACTGCTTATTAATTCATTTATAAAACCTAGGAGGGCATTTACTATGTCTATCTTAAAAATCACAAATTAAATATCACATCAATTCATTCATTTATGGCAAATTCTCCTTTCAATAATAATATATTTTACTTTTAAAAAAAAGATCTATTTTAAATCAAAAACATTCAATTCAGTGACACCACTTAACACTTTCCCATTTAATCATGTAAGATTTTCTGCTTTAAATACTAATTTTTAAAGTTACTTTCTTCATATTATTGTGCAATAATCCTTCTCTTTGAAAACTACACAATCAAGAACCACTTCATACAGTTTATATTACAAGCTATACAATTTGAAAATACCTAATTTTCATCTTCAGTGAAAAATTCTTAAAAATTATTTCAACTCAAAGCATAACCATGCAAAGTGGTTCCTGGTTTTGTTACTACTGAATTAACATAAAGTATTATATCCTCAAATATTTTCTAATTCAATGCCAAACACACAACTTGTAATATTACTGTGTCCAATAAGTGCTAATCTTGCTGCATAAACGGAGTGTTTGTCTTGGTGTTTTCCTAATTCAACATATCCTTTTGATGCATCTTTTTTTTCCTCCAGGTGTAGTCTGTTGGAGCTGGAAGGGGCTCCAGAAGCCCTTTATTCTGACCCTCCCACTCCTTTTTAAAATGTAGCTTTAAAAACATGAGACAAATTCTTTCAAACACCAGCAGCAATGTGAAGCTACTCTGAAATAAATCTGAAGTTTGCATTCAGTCTTTACCTTTGTAAAATCCCCAACGAATCTCCCACAGCATTCTTCACTCCCTCCTTTCCAGGTTTCAAAATTTTTTCTTTGAAGGTATCAAATGCTTTAAAAGGCATTGTGAGACGAGGGTACCTCCAAGCCTTCAACAGTCCGTCTTAGGAACTCTCATCCTTCATTTCCAGCATGGGGATCACTCTGCTTTCCTCGATGAACACCTGGAAGTCAGTTCTCAGGGAGGTAACTATTTAAAATCAAAAAGGCATGAAACCCAGCCCAGATCTTTCCAGATAAGACACAACACCCGCCCCCCAAAGCAGGAGAGGCCAGATGATCTGTGACTGGGAATTCAGCCCCGCTCAGCTCCCAGCTCAGCAGCAGCCTGTGGTGCTGTCTCAGGCAGCCACTCTCAGGCTGAGCGCAGCCGGGCTCCCTCCCTGGGCTGCAGCTGGAGAAGCTAAAGGGGGCTCCAGCCCACGAAGTGTCCTGCGACCAGCGACCAGCGAAAGCCTCTGCAGCCTATCTCCAGCCCCTCCTGCTGCTTCTGACCACATTCCCCTCCTGCCTCACTCAGCTTGGCTGTGGCTTTCACGAAGGAATCCTTTCCAAGGTGATGCCATAGTAACCGGCACAATACCTGCCCTTGGCCGCTGGGCTTATTAATGGGCTCTCAGCCAGAGCAAGCACCCAGGGTGAACTGTGTTAAACACCCACAAGTCCTCTGCTTCTCTGAGGTCTGGGCCCCAAGACAGGCTCTCAGCCACTGCATTAGGGCCTTTTATGCCTCTCTTGGGAGAGTTGAAGCAGTTTTTGCATCAGACACCAGTATAGAGGTGGTCCTTGGAGGAACATTTTTGCACTTGAGGAGGCTAAACGCAAAACCCAAACCATATGCCTCTAGGAGGGCATTTGTCTGATCAACAGAGCAGGCTCACTCAGGGTGTAGCGTGTTAAGTTCCATTGGGACCACTTAACTGCAGGTAACTGAGCCAGTCCCAGAACCTGCTTAGTGCTCTTCCCTGGTCTTCATTGTCTTCAGAATAAACCTAAATTCTTTATCATGGCACAGAAGACACTCTGTGTGACTCCAGCCCTGCTTCTTGTCATTCTGCTCTATCAGCTCTTCACTGAATTCTGCAATTTCCCGAACACTTCTGGGGTTTACTCAAGCTGCGCCTTCTGCCTGGGTAACTCTCCTCACCCTTCATCTGGGAAATGCCAACATATTCTCATCTCACAGAGACATCACTTCCTCTAGAAGCCCTCATACACAAGGTTAGGTGTCCCTCCTCTGTGCCCCCGAATCCACTGTCCTCCAAGCCAACAGGATTGGCACGAAGCAGTGAAAAATCCTTGTTGGACTGGGGTAGAAACAGCACGTTGATCCCACATTGACGGCGGCAGGATGACCCCTCCACGAATGCTGCTGCCATGAGAAACAGCCTCCATCTGTGAGGCTCCAGAGGTCCAGTCTCCCAGCTTGCAGCAGACTGACCGACCCTGTGCTTTAGACTCTCAGACTCCCCTGGAGTCATTTCCACAAGATCAGTCCCTGCCTTCTTCAGCCTCAGTCCAAATCCTTCTCCAGGATTTGAATTAAGTTGATCTAAGTGAGCTGGATCCTTGGCAGGTTATTGTTGGTAGCCTCCTACCAACAATAATAATTATTATTATTATAATGGCTAATATTTATTGCTGTCTTTATGATCCAAACTTTGTGTTATGCATTGTTTACATACTATCACAATCTTTCCAACACGACTTTGTGGATAAGCTAATTATTTTTTTCCCCAACCTCACTGACAGGAAACTGAGGCAGAGAGGTTTAGACTTGCTAGGCTTCAGATCCAAACAGCCTGACCTCATGCAGCCCTGTTCTCATGCTCGCTCTCCCCTCCCTCTTTCTTTCTCCCCCCTCCATCCTTCCATCCTCCGCAACCCACACTACCTCCTCCGAATTTCCTGAGATATATTTTACATATCATATACCTTACCCATTTCAAGTGGACAATCAATGATTTCTAGTAAATTTATCACGTTGTGCAAGCATCACCATAAAGCACAAAGCAGATAGAACATTCCTATCATCCCAACGAGAACCCTCATATTCACTATTAATCCTTGTCTCCCATCCCTCACACTGCACCAGGCAACCATCAATCTTTCTGTTTCTATAAATTTTCCTTTAACAGACATTCTCTATAAATGGAATCAACACACTACATACCATACAGTATATTGTCTCTTGTGTCTGACATCTTCCACTTAGTATGATGATTTTCAGATTTGTCCATGTTACAACTCATATCAGTAGTTTATTCTTCCTTCACTGCTTTCAGTGAAATAGTTTATTGTATGGATATATCACATTGTATCTATCCATTGACCAGTTGATGGACGTTTAGTTGCTTCTAATCTCTGGCTATTATGAATAAAATTGTTAAGGACATCTGTGTGCAAATCTTTCTTTGGACAAATCTTTTCATTTCTCTTGGGAAAAACCTAGGATTGGAATTGGTGGATTGCGTGGTAAGTGTGTTTTTAAGAAACTGCCAAATTACTTTCCAAAGTGACAGCACTATTTTACATTTCCGATAGCATGTATGAGGGGTCTCATTTCTGACACTGTCACCAACACTGATTGTCTTTTTTAGACTTTCAAGTGGGTATGATGTGGCATATCATTGTGGTTTTAATTTGCATTTCCCTGATGACTAATGACATTGATCGTCTTGTCATGTGCTCATTAGTCCTGTGTATACATTTTGGGTAAATTTTCTATTTAAATATTTTGTCCATTTTTAAAATGAGTTTTTTCCCTATTAGTGAGGTATATGAGTATATATCCTCAATAGAAATTCTTCATCAGATAATATGATTTGCAAATGTTTTCTCCCAGTCTACTGCTTGTCTTTTCATTTTCTTCATGCTGTACTTAAAAGTGTAGACTTTCTTTGTTCATTCATTCATAGACTGTGCCTTTTTCATACACCTAAGAAAGAAATCTTTGCCTTAAGACTTGAGGTCTTAAAGATTTTCTATTTTTTTTCCCCTAAAAGTTTGCTTGTTTAGCTCTTACATTTAAGTCTATGATCCATTTTGAGTTCATTTTTACATATGGTATAAGGTAAACATCTATGTTCAACTCTTCCCCTGTGGATCTCCAGTTGTTAGTAGGCTATTCTTTGTCTAATGAATTGCCTTAGCACCCCTGTCAAAAAGCAGTGAAACATAAACATTTAAAAAAATTATTTCTGGACTCAGTTCTCTTCTTTTGATCTCTGTATCTATCCTTCTAACAAGTGATACTCTGTTGACTGTAGTTTTATAGAGTAAGTTTTGAAATCGGGAAATGAAAGCCTTCCAAATTTGTTCTTTAATTAAAATTGTTTTGGCTATTCTAAGTCTTTCATAATTCCATACGAATTTTAGAACCAACTTATCAGTTTCTGTAAAAAATCTTGTCCAGCCTTGTGCTCTTAAAAGGATAGATATTTTCAGGCCACCAACTCTGCCACCCACAACCCCTCAAGGCTGAGAATGCTAAGACTCCAGGAAATCACATAGCTAATTACTCCACCAATACGTCTTCACCCTGTCTCCAGAAAGCTCATTCTTTCATCAAAAGCAAATACAATCTAACTAAAATATGATAAACACTGTCTTGCTACCGAAGTCATTCCCTGGTGAAGCTTTTAACCTTTTTGTCAATCCCCAGATACCCTCAGTTACTGATCTCTTAGAGGATATAATGGAAGCACCAACAGGCAAAGACCACACGAATCTCTTAAGGGTCAGTGACTACTAAGAGCACTAACCATTCCTGCAGAATGCATTGCTCACGAAACGCATCTGAACCTGCAAAGGATTTTAGGTGGTGATTTAGAGGGCTGGTGATAGTAATAACTAACACTGATGGAGCACCCTCTAGGGGCCAGACTCTACACATTTAACTCATTTAATCCCCAGAATCCCCAGGTTTGATTCCCTGGTGGCTCAGAGATTAAAGCATCTGCCTGCAATGCAGGAGACCTGGGTTCGATCCCTGGGTCGGGAAGATCCCCTGGAGAAGGAAATGGAAACCCTCTCCAGTATTCTTGCCTGGAGAATCCCATGGATGCAGGAGCCTGGTGGGCTACAGTCCACAGGGTCGCAAAGAGTCAGACACGACTGAGCGACTTCACTCAGTCCCCAGAATGACTCTCTAAGGTGAGTACTTTCATTATACCATCTACAGATGAGGAAACTGGGGCACAGAGATTTTAAGTCAACTTAAGTTCACACAAACTCAGCAGTGGCCACAGGACTGGAAAAGGTCAGTTTTCATTCCAATCCCAAAGAAAGGCAATGCCNTGTTCTTTGGAATGAATGATGCTAAAGCTGAAACTCCAGTACTTTGGCCACCTCATGGGAAGAGTTGACTCATTGGAAAAGACTCTGATGCTGGGAGGGATTGGGGGCAGGAGGAGAAGGGGACAACAGAGGATGAGATGGCTGGATGGCATCACTGACTTGATGGACAGGAGTTTGGGTAAACTCTGGGAGTTGGTGATCGACAGGGTGTACTGGCGTGCTGCAATTCATGGGGTCACAAAGAGTCAGACATGACTGAGTGACTGAACTGAACTGAAGTTCACACAATTAGGAAACTAGGCAGAGATCAGCTGTGGACACAGGAAGTCTGGCATTGGAGCCTGTACTCTACACTAGTACTACACTAGTACTCTATACTAGTGCACTAGTGTTGATAATAACGTCCATATTAGATCTGTTGATAATAGAAACAAGAAAATATAAAGCCCGACTTTGCAGAACTGAGGCTCATTATATTCATTTTTTCCCTCCCTTAAGGGCCTAGTATGTGATCGGCCTTTTGAGACACTGGTGTGTAGGTTGAACTGTGATATTTCCCTTGAAGAAACAATCCAGAAAGTGAATAAGTCCATATGGTATAATGAGTGATGCATCTGGCAATGAAAGCAGAGGTAAGGACACCTAAAAGCTTGCTAAGGAATGGAAGAAGGTTTCCTAGAAGAGGGGATGGCAGTATATGCTTTCAGGGATGAAAGAGTGAGGCAAATGAAAGAAAACAAAGTGGGAGAGAAGACTTGCATGAAACAGCATGGTGCCTGGGGGAAAGCTGCATAGTTTCAGAGTCAGGTGAGTGTACTATGTGGTTGAAAACAAGGTTGGAACAGTGATCGTAAGCTTTATATAATTTACAGAAGAACATTAAAACATGTGCTCCCCATCTCAAAATATCAAATAAAACAAAGATAGAGGAAATGACGTGTAGAGCAGAAACCCAAGGGCCATGAAATTAGAGCTTTGGTCTATGCTGGGAATATGTAGACTGAATATGCATTAGGAAAAAAATCCAGCTGTTGACAAGCACTTGATGACTTCCTGTCATTCTGGACAGAAACAGCCTCTTCCCTTTGAGAAAATACGATTGACTAGGACATCTTTAGAGGTTCTTGCCAAGATCATAGCAATTCCTCATTCTCAGGGAACTTCCCTCCCACTACCATCTCCCTCCTCTTTTATGGCAACAGGCCCCAAAGTCCTTTATATGCTATGATGTTTCCTGTCTCCTCTGACCACTGTTGGATGAACCAAGGATGGGCACCTGCACCATGCTGAGCCAATCAGATGCCAAATTCTCCTGTAGTTTAGAATTGTAAGACTGCTAATTATCTTGCAGAACTCTGGCTGGGGCAGTGGACGGGGAAGGGGGTTGTGGATGGGAGGGAGAGTATATTCACATCATGGACTGGAGCTGCAGAGAACACACGTCTGGCTCAGTGAGAAGAATGAAACACAGTGAACCTTTAGCAGGGCAAGGGTATCTGTTTCTAATGGCCTTCCAGTTCCTGTCTGTCTAGACCCAGCTGTCCTTTCTATTCTTTGGTTTCTGAAATATCCACATCCTTGTAACAAATTGTCCTCTTTTTAGTTTACTTTAGGTAAGACAGTTTCTGCTCTTCATGGATAATCTTGACCATATTAGGGACTTCCCTGGTGGTCCAATGGTTAAAGTGCCTCCTTCCAGTGCATGTGATGGGGGTTCAATATCTGTTTGGGGAGATATGGTCCCATATGCCATGGGCTGGGGCCAAACTTTAAAAAAAAAAAAAAAAAGGAATAAAAATAATCCTGTCTATATCAATTATTTAAAACCCAAATCCCAAATCAAATTTAGAAAGATGATAACGATAACCCTGTATGCGAGACAGCAAAAGAGACACAGATGTATAGAACAGTCTTTTGGACTCGGTGGGAGAGGGCGAGGGTGGGATGATTTGGGAGAATGGCACTGAAACATGTATATTATCATATGTGAAACGAATTGCCAGTCCAGGTTCAATGCATGATACAAGGTGCTCAGGGCTGGTGCACTGGGATGACCCAGAGGGACAGGATGGGGAGGGAGGTGGGAGGGGGGTTCCGGATGGGGAACACTTGTACACCTGTGGTGGATTCATGTCAATGTATGGCAAAACCAATACAATATTGTAAAGTAATTAGCCTCCAATTAAAATAAATAAATTTATATTAAAGTAAATAAATAAAACCCAAATCCTGAAATGCTAATACTGCCTGTATCTAACACCAGGAGGGCAAGCTTGACTGTTCAGTTTTATTTTAGGTAGGACTCTAACCTCCCAACAGCGAAAAAAGTGGGTCTCATAAGTTGGTTGTTAGTGAAGTCATTTCATTCCACTCTACCTAGACCTCCCTCCCCCTAAAAAGTNGTAAATAAATAAAACCCAAATCCTGAAATGCTAATACTGCCTGTATCTAACACCAGGAGGGCAAGCTTGACTGTTCAGTTTTATTTTAGGTAGGACTCTAACCTCCCAACAGCGAAAAAAGTGGGTCTCATAAGTTGGTTGTTAGTGAAGTCATTTCATTCCACTCTACCTAGACCTCCCTCCCCCTAAAAAGTGAACAAATCCCAAACAACTTGAAAATAATATTTATTCAAGAAAATAATTTCATCAAATCAGATCAAAGTGTTAGGTAGAAAATTTTAATCCGGCTTAGAGCTAATGGCCAAATTATTCACCTTTTAGGATAAGAAATTTTGTAAAGAAACAGAGCTAGTGAAGAAAATTAATCTGCCTGAGGTTCCTTCTCTCCTGAATTCTATGGCAGCTTTTTCAGGCCTCATTCTACACCCCAGTTCCACACTGCTCTCTCCTCTGCTCCCTATAACATTCTGATACCAACATAAAACTTTCTGTTAAACAACACTTCTCCCATTCTTTAAAAGTTTGTATATTGTTGATAACTACCATTAGTCCTAATCTGAATGTATATAAAACTTGATTTCTTTCACTGCACTCTATTTTTTACATTCTTTTATTAACAGTCTGTTTTACAAAACACTTTCTAGTATCTTATTTGATTCTCCCTACCACCTATATAACAAGCAGATAGAGAAACCAATGCAATTTTGCCCAACGTAGTCTGGCAAGTAATATGTGGAGACTGGGGAGCAGGTCCTTAAATCCATCTCCTGAGCTTGTGTCAGTACAATACACAGTTACACTGTGATCCTATAAATCCACTGTGGGTACTGAAGACTGTAACATAACACCTCGGGAAAGACGTGTTCAGAATCCTTGTGTCTTTAAAAAGTCACTGAGCACAGAACTACTGCCTGCCCTCCATATCTATGGATTCTGCATCTGTGGACACAGAGGGCTGATAAGGGACTTGAGTGTCCAAGATTTTGGCATCCTGCAGGGGGTAAGCGTAGGTAGGGGGCTGGAACCCCTCCCCTCCACAGATATAAAGGGGTGACTGTATAGGTAAGCTTGTGATAGCAAGAGCAAAAATTTAAGAAAAATTTTGGTTACATATTAATGTTTGCTTTCCATAAAATGTTCCATCAAAAAAATAGGGCAAATCAACAGTAAAATAAAGAGAAATTAACACAAACCACTGATGTACCAGCCCCTGGATTAAGATTGCCACCAGTCACCCAAGTCTGATAAGACTCCCTTTCTAAGGGGGAGACTTTCATTGTCACTCAGTCCTGTCCGACTCAGCGACGTCATAGACTGCAGCACACCAGGCTTCCCTGCCCTTCACTATTTCCTGGAGTTTGCTCAAACTCATGTCCATTGGGAACAATTATCTCATTCTGCAGTTAATTCTTTCTCATTTCAAGTCATTGCTGACTTGAATTTCCTGATCTCATTCCATTCTCACAACAGAGAATGAAAAATTAGAAATGACAAAGTAGAATGACCAAACAGTTATTATCTCCATGTAACAACAGACTGGTTCCAAATAGGAAAAGGAGTATATGGAAGAAAGTGAAGAGGAACTAAAGAGCCTCTTGATGAAAGTGAAAGAGGAGAGTGAAAAAGTTGGNATGGACAGAGGAGCCTGGTAGGCTGCAGTCCATGGGGTTGCAAAGAGTTGGACACGACTGAGCGACTTTCACTTTCACTCACATAGACCATAGTGTATTGGTTACTTGGAAGGCCTTTTCCACACCTCAGCTACACAGCCTCTGTCCACCAGGTCTTGAATGACATTCCCTCCTTTCCCATGCCAGCACTTTGACCCTATAGCTGCTGTCTCTTATACACATCTTTCAACTCAAATCTCAGATGTGCAAGTTATTAGCAGAATGACTTTGAATTAATCACTGAAGCTTGGTTTCTTCTCTGTAAAATGAGAATACTCTCTTCTTCATAGTGAGAATTTTTATTTTACTGTCTATTAACTACACTCTGCCGACAAAGGTCCGTCTAGTCAAGGCTATGGTTTTTCCAGTAGTCATGTATGGATGTGAGAGTTGGACTATAAAGAAAGCTGAGCTCAGAAGAACTGATGCTTTTGAACTGTGGTGCTGGAGAAGACTCTTGAGAGTCCCTTGGACTGCAAGAAGACCCAACCAGTCCATCGTAAAGGAGATCAGTCCTGGGTAATCATTGGATGTTGAAGCTGAAACTCCAATATTTTGGCCACCTGATGTGAAGAGCTGACTCATTGGAAAAGACTCTGATGCTGGGAGGGATTGGGGGCAGGAGGAGAAGGGGACGACAGAGGATGAGACGGTTAGATGGCATCACCGACTCAATGGACATGAGTTTGGGTAAACTCTGGGAGTTGGTGATGGACCGGGAAGCCTGGCATGCTGGATTTCATGGAGTCACAAAGAGTCAGACACGACTGAGCGACCGAACTGAGCTGAAATAAATGTGAATTTCTATTTCACATCATCTTTTCATTTTTTATGTCTAGCATTAGCAATCCATGTAACATCTACAGCATTTTTACATTTAATGTTAGTAAGATGTGTTATATCTATATCTACAGTATTGATGTAGATGGTGCATCTTGTAAATAGACAATATAAACTTATGGTATAAATAAACACAGTATAATATTGTAAAAAAGAAAAAAAAAAGAGTGCCAGGAGAAATATCAATAACTTCAGATATGCAGATGACACCACCCTTATGGCAGAAAGTAAAGAACTAAAGAGCCTCTTGATGAAAGTGAAAGAGGAGAGTGAAAAAGTTGGCTTAAAGCTCAACATTCAGAAAACAAAGATCATGGCATCCGGTCCCATCACTTCATGGCAAATAGATGGGAAAAAAGTCAGTCAGTGGCTGACTTTATTTTTGGGGGCTCCAAAATCACTGCAGATGGCGACCAGCCATGAAATTAAAAGACGCTTACTCCTTGGAAGGAAAGTTATGACCAACTTAGCATATTAAAAAGCAGAGACATTACCTTGCCAACAAAGGTCCGTCTAGTCAAGTCTATGGTTTTTCCAGTAGTCATGTATGGATGTGAGAGTTGGACTATAAAGAAAGCTGAGCTCAGAAGAATTGATTCTTTTGAACTGAGGTGTTGGAGAAGACTTCAGAGTCCCTTGGACTGCAAGGAGATCCAACCAGCCCATCCTAAAGGAGATCAGTCCTGGATGTTCATTGGAAGGACTGATGTTGAAGCTGAAACTCCAATACTTCGGCCACCTGATGTGAAGAACTGACTCACTGGAAAAGACTCTGATGCTGGGAAAGATTGAGGGCAGGAGGAGAAGGGGATGACAGAGGATGAGATGGTTAGATGGCATCACCAACTCAATGGACATGGGTTTGGTGGACTCCGAGAGTTGGTGATGGACAGGGAGGCCTGGTGTGCTGCGGTTCATGGGGTTGCAAAAAGTGGGACAGGACTGAGCTGAAACTGAAACCTATCAGGAAACTGAGGTGCAAACTCAAGAAGTTACCTAGTCACATAGTTTTTGGTTACAAAGCTTTTTGGTGGAGCCAGGATTGAAACCAGTTGATTACAAATGCACTCATTTTATTATACAGCACTGTTTCCAGTCCACATTAAAGCACTGTTAGTCTCGTTACATTTCAGTCCACTGTTAGCTGGGTACTGGAATTCAATTTATTTGCCTCTATATTCCTAGTAGGAACATAATTTTATGCCATTATTAAATAAATGTCTCTAAAATTCTTTGCAAACATAAGCCTTCATACATGGAATAGAAACATATCAAGTTCTATTTTCAGTTCATCAATGTAACTGCTTAAATATTTTCCCCCAATTACTGAAAATTAAAATTTTTCCCAATTAATGGAAAGAATTTCCCAAATTTTTCCTATTAATGAAATCTTTAAAGTCAAATAATCAAAATACAGAAATACAGGATGTCTTTACACAGCATGATTTTAGTATTTTGCATTTTTCATAAAAGAATTTATATAAATTTCTTTTATTTATGAAATACTTTAACGTCATTATTCACTGTTCCTTGAGTTTATATCTACCTAGAGAAATAGGTTGGGCAGACCATTCTACTTTACTGTTGAAACCAACAGGCATGGAGAAGGCAAGTGATGTATTCACTTCTTTTGTAGTTTGCGGCAGAACTGAAGATGAACTCATACCCATCTACTCATCTGCTGGCTGTCTTGGAGAATCCCATTCCCATAGCTCCCGGCACAAGACACTCAGTAATTTTTGAGTCTGTTCTCTTGCTATAGGCCCTGCTCTCCTCCAGGGGATCTTCCTGACCCAGGGATATAAGCTGTGTCTTTGGGCTTCTCTTGTGGCTCACCTGGTAAAAGAATCCACCTGCAATGCGGGAGACCCGAGTTTGATCCCTAGATTGGGAGGATCCCCTGGAGAAGGGAATGGCAAACCACTTCAGTATTCTTGCCTGGAGAAATCCATGAACTGTATAGCCCATGGTGTCACAAACAATTGGACATGACTGAGCAGCTTTCACTTTCTTGCTATAAAGATCATTTATTTTTCTTTAATGTGTTACTTCCTATTATATATTGGTATATATTGGCTCAGACAGTCTGAAATCCCTGCATCCAAGTAACGGGAAATACTGGTTCATTTCATCCAGTATTATTACAGTATGGGAAATATGTTCCAGTTTTGCTTTACATACCATGAAAATTGACTTAGAAAAGATTCAAGGATATCTCAGACGGTGTCCAAGATAGAACATGGAAAATTTGATAACAAATGCATTTGCATAATAATAAAAATGAAACCTGAAAATGTGAGAGGAAGTCAAGATCAGAGAGGATATTTTGGAGGATTTTTCACCATCTTAAGTTTTCTTGAAAGCACAAATGAAATCCAGAGTGTCCAGTTAACTTCAAAACATGAAGTAAAGAACAGGATTCATGTATCTAGGGCATTAAGAATCACGATGTAACAAGCCTACAACACCTTCAACAAGTATTTCCTATGAGGTCCTATCCTCCTCACAGATTCAGTTATATAGGCTAGACATCAGTCTGTCCCAGTGAGTGTTCAAATCTGTACCTGGAAAACAGCCAACGTCATGGCCATTATTTGGAAGACAGTGACATCTTCTGGTGGTTTATAGACTAAATTCAATTACGCCAGACAGTCTTTTACCCCAGAAACCATCCAGTTTATTTTTTGGCCATGCGCCTTATGGGATCTTTGTTCCCTCACCAGGGATTGAACCTGGACCCCTGATGGTGAAAGCACTGAGTTCTAACCATTGGACTGCCAGGGAATTCCCCAGTCACTGTTTTAAAGTAGATTTATCTATTCAGGGCTTCCCTGGTAGCTCAGACAGTAAACTATCTGCCTACAATGCAGGAGACCAGGATTCAATCCCTGGGTCGGGAAAATCCCCTGGAGAAGGAAATGGCAACCCACTCCAGTACTCTTGCCTGGAAAATCCCATGGACCGAGAAGCCTGGTAGGCTACGGTCCATGGGATCACAAAGAGTCGGACACGACTGAGAAACTTCACCTTCACCTACCTATTCAGTATATCTTTACTAAACTCACAAGTGTGGATTCTTAAATTCCTGAAATGTTCAGTGAAGCATAAATATTATTTTAGAAAATAACAATATATCTCACTTATTTTACTCTTTGGTTGGTGTCATCCGTGGCTTATTCAGCCAGCTTTAATTCCAATTTTCCTCGTAATTGAGTCATTTGACCAGACCTGCCTTAATTCAAGCAATTCTCATATAACTCAGAATTCAAAAGGGCCTTGGGAGTTATCTGTTATAATCCTCTCCCTCATATGTCCAGTTTAATCTGGGGAAATGTAATTCATAAGTAATCATTTGATAGCATGAAAAACAGTTTTTAAACAACTGCCCGCAAGGCCCCATCTCCTCTGAAGCCTTCCTCACTCCCCCAGTCCAGGCTGACTGTCCCTCTTATATTAAGAGTTGTCACAGAATATATAGTATGTCCCCTACAGTAGCAACCTTCAAGTTGTGAACTTTGAAGGATGCAAAACAGGTGCTCACGTTTGGTGTACATTGTCACAGGCGTGCATCCTCTACAACGGGCTGTGCTTTTGTGTACTTTATCGTACTGCATAGAGTGCAGTGGTATGACCTTTATTGCAAGACGCAGGATGTCCAGAAACAAGTGTAAAAGCAGTGGTGACGTAGCTGGTACTTCTGCACTGTACATTTTAATTTTAAAAAAATTTAATGTATTCTTTGTGTGAAAAGTATTATAAACCAATTATTACAGTACAGCACTACATAGTTAATTGTGCTAACTGGATACCTAGGCTTGGACTATGAACAAATTGGACTTGACAAACGTGCTTTTGGAATGGAACTTGTTTGTATGTAGGGGACTTACTGTGTACCACACTGTCCTGTAACTGTCAACTTACTCAGCTACCTTTATAACCACAGTGCAAAATTCTTAACAATAAGGCCTATATCTCATTATGGGTTTCCCTGGTGGCTCAGTGGTAAAGAATCCATCCACCTGCCAATGCAGGAGACAGAGGTTCGATCCTTCAGTCGGGAAGACCCCTGCAGGAGGAAATGGCAACCCAGTCCAGTATTCCTGCCTGGGAATACTACTTGTGTCCCAAGAACCTCACAGCCTATAACCTATTTTTGGCTTATATTCTGAAGAATAAATATATTCAAATGCTTGGTGAGGTATCTGTTGTTCATTATTTTAGAGGCTTATGTCCATCATAAACAACGTGGGGGTATATACCGAACACTTACAGTATGTCCGGGGCCTTGTCAGGTGCTTCATACACATTGACTTCATTTAATCCTAAGAAGCCTGTAAGACTTGATCCTCATTTTATAGCTGAGAAAACTTATCCCAGTCAGTTAGTGAAAGAAACAAGATTCATTCACTCCACATCTTTATTTACACTCTATCTTGTTTCAAAATGAGAATTTCCAATAACATAATACAAAACTTCTTTTTTTTAATAGAACTCAGAGCAAAGGAGCAGTAAGAATTTAAAAAATCAGATAAAGCCAGAAGGTAAGTACTGAACAATGCATACCATTAACATGCTATGGACTTGCTACAGGTGGACTGCAAATTTGGCTTAACTTCACATCTGTTAATATGTGACTTGTTCCATTAGTCACAGACTTTAAAAGATAGTTGCTTAGAAGCACATTTACTCCTAACTGAAACCTCGTTTCTCCTGTGGATTCTCAAAGCTATTGTATGGCAGGGTGATCCAGTGTCATCCTTGGCAAAGCTTCACAATACAGTCTAAATAGAAATTGATGTGTGGCTAATACAAGGCAAGTTGGGGGCAAAGGTCTCCACAGTGAGTTTAATTTCATTTGAAATTGCTAAGGAAATGGATGGATTATTCAGCGTTTAGCCTCCTCTATAAAGCTTTCTCAAGAATGAGACTGTGAATGCTGGGCAATAAAGGTTATCCGACAAGTATCTGGGTAGAGAGATCATTACTGATTAAGCGCAGGTCCATATGAACAGGGCTTCCCAGGAGGCTCAGTGGTCAAGGAACCCACCCGCTAATGCAGCAGACACAAGAGATTCGGGTTTGACCCCTGGGTCGGGAATATCTCCTAGAGGAAGAAATGGCAACCCACTCCAGTATGCTTGCCTGGGGAATCCCTTGGACAGAGACACCTGGCAGGCTACAGTTCATGGGTTCACACAGTCGAACACAACCTAGCGACTGAGCACACACACACACCATATGATCAGCAGAGCTGGAGAGAGAAATACCAGCTCCTTCTGACCCTGGAGCAGTTTAACGAGGATCCCACTTAGTGAGAGGCCTCTCCATCCCTTCTCAAAAGTAATCTTAAGAACACCCAGTGAGAGACAAGATTTTCTCAAAAACTGTTTTGGATCTGTTCCAACTGAACAACTATGTAAAGAATCACATTCTGCCTGCACAGAGTATGCATACTATAATTTTAGCCTGGAATTAAAAAAAAAAATGCCCCCACCGAGTCCCAACTTAATCTGGCTCCAAAGTACTCCTAATATGCCCATGGACACGGCCCATATTTGACTTTGGCTTGATCACTGCATTTAGAACCCAGAAGGGGCCTGTATGAATGTTGATTCCTACATTCAAACTTGGGACATTAGACTCTCATTTACTTTTATATGAAAGCCAAACACAGGTTTTCGTCACAACTGAGGCCACCACAAAGAGTGTATGTCTAAAAAACAGGAGAGAAAAAAAAAGTGGAACTGTATCAAATAGATGTATAGAGTAGGTAAATCATATTTCCACTCAAGGCACATTTCAAAAGCATGTTCAGAAAGTTTTAATATAGGCTATGTATATACAATTCCCTATAGCTTTTGTTAGCACCAGTACATATCCTGTGGCCTCATTTTCAAATGGCTTAACAGATTGAGGGGTCTTATCAGTGAAGGTGAGGATAGGAGACAAAAGCAGACATTTAAACATGGAAATTTTAATGAAATCATTGTTAATTAGTAGAAAGTGGCTATTTTAAGAGTTAAAAAAAAAAAAAGAACTCTTAAGGAGTTCAAAAGTAGAAGTGCCAAAAAAAGGAACTACCTCTAGGCTGGCAAAAAAGAAAAAAGAGAATTAAGGAACTAAAGACTAGGAAAGGCTTTCCTCCCCACTCCGACCACTCAAGCTGAGCACTCAAGCTGAGCGTAGGACTTCTTCAGTGAAGGCATGGCTTCCACAGGAACACTGAGCAACCACCCCCGCCCCCCACCTCTGGTAGTGAAGAAACTGTCAGAGGGCCAGAGTGGGAGACAGCTGCTTGAGGGAGGGGCTGAAAGCAATCCACTGGAGCTCCTCCGAAGTGGGACATGTGACTAAGGCACAGCTGGGGCTCTTCTGCTGGGGCTGCTGGGTTCCTGTGGTGACTGCAAATGGAGAACCGGAATCCAGAAGGGACTTCATGCTGCTGCTGTTTTGCAGTGCCACTTTAGGACAGGACCCTCATCAACAAGGCCTAACATTCTGCCAAGCTGGCAAAGGGAGACATGTTTATAGGGTCCAGTATCACAAAGCAGGGTAGAGAAGGATGGATCTGGAGCTGGGAGTTGATATCAACAGTAAGGTGATAATTGCTATAGTTCACTCTTTTGTCTTCTTACCTTCCATGTATTAACACAGGAGCTACTAGTCACACGTGGTTACTAAGTACTCAAAATGTGACTAACCTGAATTGAGACGTCCTAAGTGTAAAATATACACTGCCCCTCAAGACGAGGTACAAAAAAGAATATATCACTTAATTTTCTATCGATTAAAATATTAAATTTTCTATCAATTCATGTTGAAAAGGTATTTTGGCTCTATAAATTAAAATATATTACAATTAACTTCATCTATTTTTACTTTTTAATGTGGTTACTAGGCAATTTTAAATTACTTATGTGTTCTACATTCCATACAGTTAAATCCTCTCTGTGAGGCTGGAGCAGCTTGGCTGCTTTAGATAAAACTTTCTATCAGTAATACCTGTGTGTGTGCTGTGCTCAGCTGTTTCCAACTCTTTGTGACCCCATGGACTACAGCCTGCCAGGCTCCTCTGTCCATGGGAGTATCCTAGAAAGAATACTGGAATGAGTTGCCATTTCCTCCACCATCAATAATATCTAACAAGCTCTAGTATGGTAAAATGGCTTTTTCCACCATACTGCTTCCTCCTCAACCAAAATTGTATGCTTTAATTCTATTATTAATTCATGTCTGGGCACTGCAAGCACTGCTGACCTGGCTTCCCCAACCATTCTCATCACAATTCAGAGAAAAAGCCCAAAGGCTGATTTTGAGCATTTCTATTCTATCACCTCCATCTTCCACTGCAACACCAATTTTTCCAACACAGACATATTTATGGTACCAAGTAAGTCCTGAACACATAACACTCACCATATTTAACCATGTTGACAAAAGCAACTCCAGAATTCATATAATAAAGGATATAAAGGATGCCACTATGATAAAAAGCATTGGACTGCAGAATAGCGAAAAAAAGAAAATCTAGCCTCTATTTCTGGCCCTAACCTTGAGTTAGGCTATGTAAATTTCTGATCCTCTGCTCCTACACCTGCTTGGAGGAAGAGAGCAATGAATTATTTCCATTTTACCCAAACAACATAATCAAATCCTTTTAGGGATTATAACCAGATTTTTTTTTAATTAATAGGATAGAGTAATAATAATATACTATATGTGTTAAAGGTTTTATGAAACTTTTGTTTCAGATATAAACCTCATATACTGGGTTTGTAATGTAAGATATATTTCTTATTGTCACAGTAATAGTTTGAGAGCCAGCCACATAATCTCTTAAAATCCTATACTGTTTGAATTCATATAATTTGTTCTGTTCTAAAATTATTTCAAGACCAGTGAATAACAAAGCATGAAATTACAACTTAATATAGAAAGTTTTATAAAAGCTGAAATTTATTTGGTGCATACTCTGTGCTTGCTATCAGGTACTTTCACATATACCTTTTCCTTTAATATGTAAAAGCAACCATGTGAGGTATTTTACAGGTTGAAAAAAATAGCAAAAACCTATGTCCTTAACTTATTCACATGAAAGGTTATATGTGTCCCCAAATAAAAATAAAATTAAACAAACAAACCCCAACCAAGTACATAGTCTATTTCCATTTCCTTTTATGCATCCTCCAAATATACCACACACTTTAGCATTAGCAGAATAAAGAACCAATTCAAATAAAGGGAATCTTTCTTGTAATTTTTGGAGACAGGTGCTTTTTAACTACCAATTTTCTACTCTAGGCACAAGGGACTTAAATGCTGTCGAAATCTGAAATAATTTTAAGGTAATTCAATACTTTGAAAATTGTGTTCACATAGAAATACAAGCCTAAAAACAGCACTATTTTTAGAGGCAATTTCACAACAGAAAAAGGCAATGGTAACAGTTCAAGTGATAGAAATGACTTAAACAAAATACCTTCAAGAAAGGAGGAAAAATGTATAGAAAATTTTCTAAAAATATAGCACCATTACCTCAATGAATGAACAAATTTCAAGATGTGGAAATTACCTAACAATCACAAATATTTCTCAAATAATCTGTTTTTATATTTAGACTTTCTAATTATATAGCTATAGTAAATTTTCTTCTTAGGAGTTTAACACCGACATAAAGTTGTTTTACAAAATAAAAAGCAACTTCCTAAAGAACAGTGACTACTGAATTGTTACTAAGAAAAATTCTTCAACATTATGCAATTTTATTCCTTATGTAAACTTTTCTCAAGATAGATATTATGTTACAAATAAGACACAATCTGGTATGAATGCATTTGCCAAAAACATTTGATCTCCCTAGTGCTCTTCATTTCTTGGTAAGTTTCTTCAGCATTCCTGAGTCTTTTCCTAAAACCATGTAAAAAGTACCACTCGAAGAAAAACCAGACATAAAGCTGACCTTTTATTTTTTTTTAAATACCTTCTTACTGAATGCTGCCAGCAATATTATCAAATTATATCTTATAATTAAGTAGCATATGTTCAATGTGAGGATATATAATTTTTCAATGAATAAATGTAGTGTCAGCACAGTAAAGTTCAGAGGATTTATTTTAAATGATTGCTGGTTTCTGATAATTAAAATCCACAACTCTATGGCAGCAGTTACAATATAATACATTATAGTTCTCTGAAATATCAGTTTAAAGTTATAATGATGGAATATAATTTAACAGAATACAAATGACATCAATGGCATAAGACTCCACAGTTGACTGATCAGCTAATCAAAGAAAAACATCAGAGAAAGGCCTTGAAAAAGAAAGCATGTTTCCTGTTAGAAGAATTTATCCTTTGTTTCCTAAAAATGGCTAATTATGAACATAGAATGTTTGAATGAAAGACCCTAAAATTCTGAGAAAAGAACTAAACTTCAGATGTAGTAAGTGATGAGGTCAGATTTAAGCTGAAAATTGCAGCCAGAAGATGCAAGTGCTCATTTTTAGAGAAGTAAAGTTTATTACATTTGAAACAATACAGCAGAAATCTCAAAAGTTTACTCATTAAATATAGTTTAATTATTACAAATCTCCTTTTGAAAATGCAATTCATATATGCTGCAACCTCTGAAGTTTCAATTCAAAATGAAGCATGAAGGCAGCAATCAGGAAAAAGCACAGAGACGGCTTTGTCAAATACCTGTACAAATCAGTACATACCTCTTCTGTCTGTGACACAGGAGGAAAAAAAGTGACTCTAAACATATCCAAGTAAACGGAGAAAAATACATTGCTACTTGAGGCAGACCATGCTAAAAAATAATTTACAATGATCAGTTTGCATTTATGACAGTTAATAATGCCTTTAGTTTGAACCAATGAAATCAAGGTTAAATTAAATTTTGCAGTAGGTTCTCAGTCTTTTGTACTAAACATTAGTTCATCTGAGAAGTAATAAGATTGGAAAAGCAAATGACCTGATCCTTTTCATTATACGTATCATTTTCTCAGTTGTGCTAAATGCAAACAAATCAATACAGCATCAAGATTTTTCACATATTTAAAATGAATACTAATGACTTGTGAAGGCAGACTGTGTACCATGTAGTATTTAACAGATGAAACTTGCAATTATCATCAACTCAACTTTTAAAATAACACCAAGATATACAAGCCAAAATAAACATTTGACTTAAAAATTCTGCTATTCAAGATACTCAGGTGTCTTTTTTTTCTCATTGAGATTGATATGGGTTGGGTTTTTTAAAAACCTGAAGAGGAATTGGTAAGAGGAAAAAAAATCCTCAATGGTTTAAAAACCTCAACTGTTAGGAGTCCATACAACTACTATGCTGGCATGAAAACAGTTTTTTTTTTTTTTCTATCACAGGACCACTCTCCCATAGAAGTACTTCTTCCAAGCCAGCTATATAAAGATGTAAATCAGCTTACCCATGATTAAAACTGAAGTAATCCTTTAAAAATAGGAGCATGACACCTCACCCAAAAAGATCTTTTAAATCATTGCTAGCTGAACTGCTACTGGTCATAGTGGTTGGTGGCTGTGCAAAGTTCTGTGGATTAAAGAAAGGATTAGCCTGCATTCCAAAGGCAGATTGTCCCATCACATTCACCTGTGTTCCCATTACTGAACTGCTCATACCTGGAGACCCTTGAGGAGGTACAAACTGATTAAGCCACTGATTTGGTTTCTGTTGTGATAACTGGTTCATGCTAACTTTGGGTTTCTGAGGGCCAAAGAGATTATTAAGAGCAGACATATCTGTGGGTCTTTGCTGAGTCTGCTTTCCACCTGCAGGAGGAACACTCACAGCACTGAAGTTTGGCAAGGTGGAAGGCGGTCCCAGTGCCATCTTGGTCACTCCAGGTGTGCCTGGACTACTGAAGAAGTTCTGGTTTGTATTAACTGGCATGTTGAATCCTGAAGTCTGAAAGCCCATGTTAGCATTTAGGCCATTTGTTAAATTTCTCTTTGTATTGTCTATTGGTGTAGAAAACATCATGCCAAGGCCCGTGGAAGGAACAGAAGTGAAGGAACTTGAAGCAGAAAGTTTAGGAGTGCTAACAGAAAGACTGGTCAAAGAGGACATGTTATNAATACATTATAGTTCTCTGAAATATCAGTTTAAAGTTATAATGATGGAATATAATTTAACAGAATACAAATGACATCAATGGCATAAGACTCCACAGTTGACTGATCAGCTAATCAAAGAAAAACATCAGAGAAAGGCCTTGAAAAAGAAAGCATGTTTCCTGTTAGAAGAATTTATCCTTTGTTTCCTAAAAATGGCTAATTATGAACATAGAATGTTTGAATGAAAGACCCTAAAATTCTGAGAAAAGAACTAAACTTCAGATGTAGTAAGTGATGAGGTCAGATTTAAGCTGAAAATTGCAGCCAGAAGATGCAAGTGCTCATTTTTAGAGAAGTAAAGTTTATTACATTTGAAACAATACAGCAGAAATCTCAAAAGTTTACTCATTAAATATAGTTTAATTATTACAAATCTCCTTTTGAAAATGCAATTCATATATGCTGCAACCTCTGAAGTTTCAATTCAAAATGAAGCATGAAGGCAGCAATCAGGAAAAAGCACAGAGACGGCTTTGTCAAATACCTGTACAAATCAGTACATACCTCTTCTGTCTGTGACACAGGAGGAAAAAAAGTGACTCTAAACATATCCAAGTAAACGGAGAAAAATACATTGCTACTTGAGGCAGACCATGCTAAAAAATAATTTACAATGATCAGTTTGCATTTATGACAGTTAATAATGCCTTTAGTTTGAACCAATGAAATCAAGGTTAAATTAAATTTTGCAGTAGGTTCTCAGTCTTTTGTACTAAACATTAGTTCATCTGAGAAGTAATAAGATTGGAAAAGCAAATGACCTGATCCTTTTCATTATACGTATCATTTTCTCAGTTGTGCTAAATGCAAACAAATCAATACAGCATCAAGATTTTTCACATATTTAAAATGAATACTAATGACTTGTGAAGGCAGACTGTGTACCATGTAGTATTTAACAGATGAAACTTGCAATTATCATCAACTCAACTTTTAAAATAACACCAAGATATACAAGCCAAAATAAACATTTGACTTAAAAATTCTGCTATTCAAGATACTCAGGTGTCTTTTTTTTCTCATTGAGATTGATATGGGTTGGGTTTTTTAAAAACCTGAAGAGGAATTGGTAAGAGGAAAAAAAATCCTCAATGGTTTAAAAACCTCAACTGTTAGGAGTCCATACAACTACTATGCTGGCATGAAAACAGTTTTTTTTTTTTTTCTATCACAGGACCACTCTCCCATAGAAGTACTTCTTCCAAGCCAGCTATATAAAGATGTAAATCAGCTTACCCATGATTAAAACTGAAGTAATCCTTTAAAAATAGGAGCATGACACCTCACCCAAAAAGATCTTTTAAATCATTGCTAGCTGAACTGCTACTGGTCATAGTGGTTGGTGGCTGTGCAAAGTTCTGTGGATTAAAGAAAGGATTAGCCTGCATTCCAAAGGCAGATTGTCCCATCACATTCACCTGTGTTCCCATTACTGAACTGCTCATACCTGGAGACCCTTGAGGAGGTACAAACTGATTAAGCCACTGATTTGGTTTCTGTTGTGATAACTGGTTCATGCTAACTTTGGGTTTCTGAGGGCCAAAGAGATTATTAAGAGCAGACATATCTGTGGGTCTTTGCTGAGTCTGCTTTCCACCTGCAGGAGGAACACTCACAGCACTGAAGTTTGGCAAGGTGGAAGGCGGTCCCAGTGCCATCTTGGTCACTCCAGGTGTGCCTGGACTACTGAAGAAGTTCTGGTTTGTATTAACTGGCATGTTGAATCCTGAAGTCTGAAAGCCCATGTTAGCATTTAGGCCATTTGTTAAATTTCTCTTTGTATTGTCTATTGGTGTAGAAAACATCATGCCAAGGCCCGTGGAAGGAACAGAAGTGAAGGAACTTGAAGCAGAAAGTTTAGGAGTGCTAACAGAAAGACTGGTCAAAGAGGACATGTTATCCATCAACGTGTCTGTCAGGTCCTTAGTCTGAAAAATACAAGGAAATTACTTTATTCCAAATTACTTTAAAATTAGTAAAACACTTGATAAATGTTATTATAAAGGCCAAGTTAAAATTAAGCTTGTCTACACTGAGACAGCAAACTACACAGTTCATAGGCCAAAACCAGTTTGCCACATATTTAAGGCTCTTTAAAGATGAACATCTGCAATAATTTGATGACAGGGAACAAAACTTTGAACTCAAATTAAATGAAATGTTGTCTCCACCACTGTGCCTCCACCAAAAAGCAGAATTGCATTTTCTCATTAGATCTGTACTATAGAAAAAGATGTTCTTGTTGTTTAGTCACTAAGTTGTGTGCCTCTTTTGCAATCCCACGGCCTGTAGCCTGCCAAGCTCTGTGGGATTTCTCAGGCAAGAACACTGGAGCGGGTTGCCATTTCCTTCTCCATGGGATCTTCCCAACACAGGGATAGAACCTGGGTCTCCTGCATGGGCAGGCAGATTCTTTATCAGTGAGCAACCAGGGAAGCCCCACAGAAAGGATACTTCATTATTTTTGTATTTTGACTTTCATCACAATTGTGTGGAAATTTAGTTTTCTACATTTCTTTATTCTTATATAAGTACATACAAAATACTTTATTTTGCCTCTTGGCCCAGAAAGATTTTTCCCAGAGGAAAAAGTTTAATGATTAGGAGACAACAACAACAAAAATTTAAAGAAAGCTTTTAAGATAAAGTTATTTCTGAAACCAGTAAGAGTGTAAACTTTCTCCAAACAGAGAACTTAATCACTGTTCTAAAACCAATACCTAAATCAGTGCCTAGAACACAGAAGGAAATAAATACTGGTCAAGACATATAGGCAAGAATCCCTAAATCAAGTTACAAACATGACTATAACAAAAAAGCCAAAAAATGAAAATTATTTCTTGCTCAAAAATACATAAATGCATGAACATAATATTCCTAATCAATTCAAAGTGAGCAGAGTTGAGTTAGTATCACAGACCTAGTATTTTTAAAGAACCGTCCCATTAACCTAGCTTCTTCTATATTGGTAACAAGTACTATCACAGAACATCGTACATTAGGCAGGTTACTGAGGAGGTGCTAGAAAATCCTTTATGTCCATACTTCTTAGAAATTACATATTAAAGTATTTTCTGAAATACATTTTCATAAAATACTAGTAGGTAGACTAGGTTCTATACTACCTTACTCCTTAAGAGTAGTATAATTACACACACAAAAATGAACTCTGACCTGCTTGACTGGTGCAATAGGTGTGTGAACTTGAGGTTTAAGAGGCTGCTGGCTTTTCAACTTCTGGGCCTGCTCCTGTTCTTTTGCTAATTTTTGTTTTTCTTCAAGTGTAAGTGATGCCTTAAAACAAAACAACAGCAAAAAAAGTTAACTGACAACTTTCATAATTTCATTTGTAAAGCAGAACATTGCTTTTTTGTCTGTTTGACAATACCATTTGACAATACCAAGTAGTTTACAAACTACTGTATTGGTGACTGCCACAGCAGTATAACTAAAGTCAGTTATACTTTAGTTTTGTGGGTTTTCTATTTGTTTTTTTCCTTTTTTAATATATACCTTTCATTTATTTTTTTTTAATTAGAGGATAATTGCTTTATAATGTTGTATTCATTTCTGCTGTACAACATGAATTAGCTATAAAACTGGGAGATTCTTGTTCAACTGCTTTTTTCTTACTCCAAAAAATATTTTAAGAACTCATCAAAAGCTAAGTAAGAATTAAACAAAAAAAATGAACAAACAATATTTTTGATACTAACGTCTGCATAAAATTCAGCGTCTTTTTTCTTAGATCTACTTTGCCAACCTTTAATCCCACAGTATGTCCCTGTAAAAGTTTGTAAACCACAGTGTCTTGGTTCATACAGGTACTCATACACGTTGAACGCATAGAAGAAAACTGCCCTTAGCGAAATTCAAAGTTGATGTATTTTTTATACTGGATGCTAACTAATATTTCAGCTGGAAACTATAGTTTTATAGTTTAGTATTCAAAATCAGGAGCAGAGAAGAGACACTGTAAAATTTATCAAGGGATGTGACTGGCAAAGTACAACAGGAAGGACAAGAAGTCAGGCAACCTAGAAACATTACCAATGTGGGAGAATGAATAAAAAAGGAAGTTAAAAATATTAAGCATGTTTATTCTCAACATGGGTTAGATCATGATCCACTGATAACTTTTAAATTTCATAAAGAAAACTAAAGAATGTTCCTATTAAGCTAAATAGTATTTCTCAACAACAAAAAAATCTATGGTTTATAGAAGTCATATAAATATGAATGCCAAAAGAACAGTAAAGAAACTTACTCTTTTTTGTTTATTCTGTAACCCATCCTCTTTATTTTCTGATTCACCACCAGTCAGAAGGTCTGCTCCAATGTTGTTAAAGACTTTGCCAATCTGCTGAAACAGAAAAAAAATCAACCAGCTGAACAATGCGCAAAACTTTACTACTTAAAGATCAGAAGCTTCTGAAATGGAGTGCACTGCCAAGCACTTTTTTCACCCCAGAATTAGAATGATCTAAATATCTTCTTACCTGAGACCCAACATTTGTAACTTTTGTCTCCTCAGAAGCATTCATTTGATTTCCTATATCCAAAGACCTGTAAGAAAGAGATGAGTTATGACAAAGCTATAAAAAGAAATGTTTTTAAAATACTTGTCCTAAAAATAGTTCACCCACATAGAAGTTATTACAACCTAAACAAACTGCAACTTCATTAAGGAGAGTCATAATCTTTTTCATTATTTACTACTATTAGTGTCTGCTTGCCCCTACAAGTAACATTTGTATACAAGTTTTTTTTCAAAAAGAAACTAAACATTTGAGATTTACTGGAGAATTTACTCAGGGTGTCATAAAATCATGCAAGGATGGTTCTTACCATATGAGAGTTAGAGCTCACTGAGAGACAAGATACAATATGAGAACTTAACATGATTAAGTTCAGAATCTATGATTCTAACAATAAATTCTATAATCACTGAATGAAAGACGTGGGCAAGATCTATGCCTTGAAAAACAGGTAACATTTATTTAGATAGAAAGAAAAAAAAGAGAAGGTTCATTTATACCTCAAGTATAAATACTAGATAGAAAATTTCTCTGTTGTAATTTTTAAAGATTTTCAGGGTTCCTATGCTAACATAGTCAATCCATTAATAGCATATACATATATATATATATACACACACACACACACATATATACAGCATGTATAGACATATATGCAGAAGGCAGTGGCCCCACTCCAGCACTCTTGCCTGGAAAATCCCACGGATGGAGGAGCCTGGTAGGCTGCAGTCCATGGGGTCGCTAAGAGTCGGACAAGACTGAACGACTTCACTTTCACTTTTCACTTTCATGCATTGGAGAAGGAAATGGCAACCCACTCCAGTTTTCTTGCCTGGAGAATCTCAGGGACGGGGAGCCTGGTGGGCTGCCGTCTATGGGGTCACACAGAGTCGGACACAACTGAAGCGACTTAGCAGCAGCATAGACATATATATCTCACAGCATATTTAGCATATACAAATGGCTATCTCATGTCATTCTACACCTTCCATAAAGCCTTTACCTTACACTGGAACAAGACCAAAAAAGCTTCTTTTGGAGGATTTGGCTCATGACTAGTATCAATTTTACTGATTTTCAGATGTCTTTGGCTCCGGGTTAAACATTAATGGGCATTCTAAACTCATGTCTTTTTCTTTGGAACACAGAATATAGTGAAGATTTGATCATAAAAACTGGCATTTTCTGTTGAATAATTTTCATCTTTCCCCTCATCCTTTGTATACTAATATTTTGCAGATAATTTAGAAAATCCTCTCTATAAGACACACACACACAAAAAGTGGATGCTGTGGTACTACATATGGAGTGAATTCTCTGTAAATGTTTCAAAGGTTAGATAAAAGAGAAAAGGAGAAATCAAAACACAAGGATTTCACAGATTTGAAAAAAAACTTTTATGTGGTGCTCTTGGTGATCAGCACCCTGACTTTACAATGCTGGTAGCTAATATGACAAGAGATTTTTCTCAGAAACAGAATTTTCTTTATGTAGAGAAAATATTAAGATTATATCATGTTATGCTTCTGTATTTAGAAATAACATCGGATTTTCAACAACATTCTATTTAAACTCAGTTTAACTTAATCTGCTGGAAAATTTTTACATGCTTTCAGTTCAGTTCAGTAGCTCAATCACGTCCGACCCTGTGACCTGTGAATTGCAGCATGCCAGGCCTCCCTGTCCATCACTATCTCCCGGAGTTCACCCAAACCCATGTCCATCGAGTAGGTGATGCCATCCACCCATCTCATTCTCTGTCATCCCCTTCTCCTCCTGCCCCCAATCCCTCCCAGCATCAGGGTCTTTTCCATATAGTCAAATTGAAATCCTTCAAATTTTCTCATCCATATTCTAGGAAATCAACCATGACATAACTTTAATGTCACTCCTGGACCATGTGCAATTCATATTCAACCTACTTACTTCTGCTGTTCTTGCATTATATGAAGTTGCTCCAGTTTAGTCTTATGTTCTGACTCCAATCTATTAAGCATCTCTTTTATGACGGAAATGAAAGAATTGAACTGGTATAATAAGAAATTGACAGTTAGCAACAAAGTAATAGAATAAAATAATTCCACAAGTTATTCATAATATTCTCTATTTTTACCAGAATATGACCTATAGGTCTGATGACACAAGAATACATTACACATATTTTAGCTCAGAATATCATAGCAAGTTTTTATAGTATCTTTGTACAGTGGTGATATTTTAAGTTCCAGAAAACATGTCTCAATAAATTTTATATTCTGAGCTGTCTAAAAGCTATTACTCAGCAGTCTTTCAACTCCACCAGTTATTACACATTGATTTTTTTTAGACTAATCCAAAACTGACCACCTAATATGTGCATATCTGAACACAATCTGTTTGCATGTGTGCGTGCCTGCTAAGTCACTTCAGTCATGTCCGACTCTTTGCAACCCCACAGACTGCAGCTCGCCAGCTCCTCTGTCCATGGAATTCTACAGGCAAAAATATTGCAGTGGGTTCCCATGCCCTCCTTCAGGGCACCTTCCCAACCTAGGGATTAAACCCGCATCTCTTGTATCTCCTGCTTGGCAAATGGGTTCTTTACCATTAGCACCACCTGGGAAGCCCACAGTCTGTTTAATGATGCGTAAAAAAATCACTCTTTATCAGATCATTATAAAAATGACATGTTTGGCTAAAATAAACCTTGTTTTCTAAAAAGCTAGTAGAAATATTAAATATACATAATCTAACTTTCAAATAATTAAAACTTATAAGAATACCCAACTCAGTGTCTAAACATAGTTCAAGTTTTAGTTAAAATTTAGTTAAATAATTCTTATGGTACTTCAGAAACAATTTATTTCAGTAATACCACATATTACAGGAAGACTCTAGAAACTTTCTTCCCTCCGCAAATCCAATAGTTACATACAAATGTAAGCGTTGGACAATAAAGAAAGCTGAGAGCCAAAGAATTGATGCTTTTGAACTGTGGTGTTGGAGAAGACTCTTCAGAGTCCCGTGGCCTGCAAGGAGATCCAACCAGTCCATCCTAAAGGAAATCAGTCCTGAATATTCATTGGAAGGACTGATGTTGAAGCTGAAACTCCAATACTTTGGCCACCTGAGGCAATGAACTGACTCATTGGAAAAGACTCTGATGCTGGGAAAGACTCAAGGCAGGAGAGGAAGCAGACAACAGAGGACGAGATGGTTGGATGGCATCACTGACTCAATGGACATGAGTTTGAGCAAGTTCCAGAGTTGGTGATGGACAAGGTGCTGCAGTTCATGGGGTCGCAAAGAGCTGGACATGACTAAGCGACTTAACTGACTAAACAAGGCTTTCAATAATTCCTCTTTCTAACTCACATACTCCTTACTTTGAATATAAAAAGCACTTTCTTCATATACCTCTTCAATATATTTTTCCTTGTTTTATCAATGTTTATATGTAATATATTTATACATTCAATGCCGAGAAAAGAGTAAGCTGAATAAACTGAATAAAGCACAAAAATATTCCTACCTGATTGAGATTAAGGTTGTTTTCAATACTCAGGGGAATGAGATGAGGCAATACTTTTCCAGCCAGCTGCTCTTTGGTGATTCCCAACTTCTTATGGGTAAATGTACATTTGTAAATACCTGATTTAAAAAAAAGAATAAATGTTATAATTCAATACTACAAAATTAATAGAAATCAGAAAAACAATGTGTCTGATAATCAGTATAGTTACAAATTTTTCCTTATAAATGCTTTGAAGAAGAATGTTCTTACATATGTATCAGAATGATTTCAGCTTTACTGTCAGTTTAGATTTAACATACCATGACACACTTATCCCATATTCTTTGGCTTAAAATAGTGTAACTGTAAAAACCTGTATTTTTCTGGTNATTGGAGAAGGAAATGGCAACCCACTCCAGTTTTCTTGCCTGGAGAATCTCAGGGACGGGGAGCCTGGTGGGCTGCCGTCTATGGGGTCACACAGAGTCGGACACAACTGAAGCGACTTAGCAGCAGCATAGACATATATATCTCACAGCATATTTAGCATATACAAATGGCTATCTCATGTCATTCTACACCTTCCATAAAGCCTTTACCTTACACTGGAACAAGACCAAAAAAGCTTCTTTTGGAGGATTTGGCTCATGACTAGTATCAATTTTACTGATTTTCAGATGTCTTTGGCTCCGGGTTAAACATTAATGGGCATTCTAAACTCATGTCTTTTTCTTTGGAACACAGAATATAGTGAAGATTTGATCATAAAAACTGGCATTTTCTGTTGAATAATTTTCATCTTTCCCCTCATCCTTTGTATACTAATATTTTGCAGATAATTTAGAAAATCCTCTCTATAAGACACACACACACAAAAAGTGGATGCTGTGGTACTACATATGGAGTGAATTCTCTGTAAATGTTTCAAAGGTTAGATAAAAGAGAAAAGGAAAAATCAAAACACAAGGATTTCACAGATTTGAAAAAAAACTTTTATGTGGTGCTCTTGGTGATCAGCACCCTGACTTTACAATGCTGGTAGCTAATATGACAAGAGATTTTTCTCAGAAACAGAATTTTCTTTATGTAGAGAAAATATTAAGATTATATCATGTTATGCTTCTGTATTTAGAAATAACATCGGATTTTCAACAACATTCTATTTAAACTCAGTTTAACTTAATCTGCTGGAAAATTTTTACATGCTTTCAGTTCAGTTCAGTAGCTCAATCACGTCCGACCCTGTGACCTGTGAATTGCAGCATGCCAGGCCTCCCTGTCCATCACTATCTCCCGGAGTTCACCCAAACCCATGTCCATCGAGTAGGTGATGCCATCCACCCATCTCATTCTCTGTCATCCCCTTCTCCTCCTGCCCCCAATCCCTCCCAGCATCAGGGTCTTTTCCATATAGTCAAATTGAAATCCTTCAAATTTTCTCATCCATATTCTAGGAAATCAACCATGACATAACTTTAATGTCACTCCTGGACCATGTGCAATTCATATTCAACCTACTTACTTCTGCTGTTCTTGCATTATATGAAGTTGCTCCAGTTTAGTCTTATGTTCTGACTCCAATCTATTAAGCATCTCTTTTATGACGGAAATGAAAGAATTGAACTGGTATAATAAGAAATTGACAGTTAGCAACAAAGTAATAGAATAAAATAATTCCACAAGTTATTCATAATATTCTCTATTTTTACCAGAATATGACCTATAGGTCTGATGACACAAGAATACATTACACATATTTTAGCTCAGAATATCATAGCAAGTTTTTATAGTATCTTTGTACAGTGGTGATATTTTAAGTTCCAGAAAACATGTCTCAATAAATTTTATATTCTGAGCTGTCTAAAAGCTATTACTCAGCAGTCTTTCAACTCCACCAGTTATTACACATTGATTTTTTTTAGACTAATCCAAAACTGACCACCTAATATGTGCATATCTGAACACAATCTGTTTGCATGTGTGCGTGCCTGCTAAGTCACTTCAGTCATGTCCGACTCTTTGCAACCCCACAGACTGCAGCTCGCCAGCTCCTCTGTCCATGGAATTCTACAGGCAAAAATATTGCAGTGGGTTCCCATGCCCTCCTTCAGGGCACCTTCCCAACCTAGGGATTAAACCCGCATCTCTTGTATCTCCTGCTTGGCAAATGGGTTCTTTACCATTAGCACCACCTGGGAAGCCCACAGTCTGTTTAATGATGCGTAAAAAAATCACTCTTTATCAGATCATTATAAAAATGACATGTTTGGCTAAAATAAACCTTGTTTTCTAAAAAGCTAGTAGAAATATTAAATATACATAATCTAACTTTCAAATAATTAAAACTTATAAGAATACCCAACTCAGTGTCTAAACATAGTTCAAGTTTTAGTTAAAATTTAGTTAAATAATTCTTATGGTACTTCAGAAACAATTTATTTCAGTAATACCACATATTACAGGAAGACTCTAGAAACTTTCTTCCCTCCGCAAATCCAATAGTTACATACAAATGTAAGCGTTGGACAATAAAGAAAGCTGAGAGCCAAAGAATTGATGCTTTTGAACTGTGGTGTTGGAGAAGACTCTTCAGAGTCCCGTGGCCTGCAAGGAGATCCAACCAGTCCATCCTAAAGGAAATCAGTCCTGAATATTCATTGGAAGGACTGATGTTGAAGCTGAAACTCCAATACTTTGGCCACCTGAGGCAATGAACTGACTCATTGGAAAAGACTCTGATGCTGGGAAAGACTCAAGGCAGGAGAGGAAGCAGACAACAGAGGACGAGATGGTTGGATGGCATCACTGACTCAATGGACATGAGTTTGAGCAAGTTCCAGAGTTGGTGATGGACAAGGTGCTGCAGTTCATGGGGTCGCAAAGAGCTGGACATGACTAAGCGACTTAACTGACTAAACAAGGCTTTCAATAATTCCTCTTTCTAACTCACATACTCCTTACTTTGAATATAAAAAGCACTTTCTTCATATACCTCTTCAATATATTTTTCCTTGTTTTATCAATGTTTATATGTAATATATTTATACATTCAATGCCGAGAAAAGAGTAAGCTGAATAAACTGAATAAAGCACAAAAATATTCCTACCTGATTGAGATTAAGGTTGTTTTCAATACTCAGGGGAATGAGATGAGGCAATACTTTTCCAGCCAGCTGCTCTTTGGTGATTCCCAACTTCTTATGGGTAAATGTACATTTGTAAATACCTGATTTAAAAAAAAGAATAAATGTTATAATTCAATACTACAAAATTAATAGAAATCAGAAAAACAATGTGTCTGATAATCAGTATAGTTACAAATTTTTCCTTATAAATGCTTTGAAGAAGAATGTTCTTACATATGTATCAGAATGATTTCAGCTTTACTGTCAGTTTAGATTTAACATACCATGACACACTTATCCCATATTCTTTGGCTTAAAATAGTGTAACTGTAAAAACCTGTATTTTTCTGGTAGATATACCCATCTGAATGCAGAATTCCAAAGCATAGCAAGGAGAGATAAGAAAGCCTTCCTCAGTGAACAATGCAAAGAAATAGAGGAAAACAACAGAATGGGAAAGACTAGAGATCTCTTCAAGAAAATTAGAGATACCAAGGGACCATTTCATGCAAAGATGGGCTCAATAAAGGACAGAAATGGTATGGACCTAACAGAAGCAGACGATATTAAGAAGAGGTGGCAAGAATACACAGAAGAACTGTACAAAAGACCTTAATGACCCACTAACCACAATGGTGTGATCACTCACCTAGAGCCAGACATCTTAGAGTGCGAAGTCAAGTGGGCCTTTGGAAGCATTACTGCAAACAAAGCTAGTGGAGGTGATGGAATTCCAGCTGAGCTACTTCAAATCCTACAAGATGATGCTGTGAAAGTGCTGCACTCAATATGCCAGCAAATTTAGAAAACTCAGCAGTGGCCACAAGGCTGGGAAAGGTCAGTTTTCATTCCAATCCCAAAGAATGTTCAAACTACCACACCAGTGCACTCATTTCACAGGCTAGCAAAGTAACGCTCAAAATTCTCCAAGCTAGGCTTCAACAGTACGTGAACCAAGAACTTCTGGATGTTCAAGCTGGATTTAGAAAAGGGAGAACCAGAGATCAAGTTGCCAACATCCGTTGGATCACAGAAAAAGCAAGAGAATTCCAGAAAAAATACTTCTGCTTCACTAACTATGCTAAAGCCTTTAACTGTGTGGATCATAATAAACTGTGGAAAATTCTGAAAGAGAATACTAGACCACCTTACCTGCCTCCTGAGAAATCTGCACGCAGGTCAAGAAGCAACAGTCAGAACTGGACATGGAACAACAGACCGGTTTAAGATTGGGAAAAGAGTATGTAAAGGCTGTATATTGTTACCCTGCTCATTTAACTTCTATGCAGAGTACAATAATGTGAAATGCCAGGCTGGATAAAGTTCAAGCTGGGATCAAGACTGCTGGGAGAAATATCAATAAACTCTGCTAGGCAGATGAGATCACCCTGTGGCAGAAAGTGAAGAACTAAAGAGCCTCTTGATGAAGGTGAAAGAGGAGAGTGAAAAAGCTGGCTTAAAAATCAACATTCAAAAAATGAAGATCACGGCATTTGGTCCCATAATTTCATGGCAAATAGGGAAACAATGGAAACAGTGACAGACTGTATTTTTAGGGGCTTCAAAATCACTGCAGATGGTGACTGCAGCCATGAAATTAAAAGACACTTGCTTCTTGGAAGAAAAGCTGTGACAAACCTACACAGTGTATTAAAAAGCAGAGACATTACTTTGTCAACAAAGGTCCATTTAGTCAAAGCTATGATTTTTCCTGTAGTCACGTATGGATGTGAGAGTTGGACAAAAAGAAGGCTGAGCACTGAAGAACTGATGCTTTTGAACTATGATGTTAGAAAAGACTCTTGAGAATCTCTTGGAGAGCAAGAAGATCAAACTAGTCAGTCCTAAAGGAAATCAGTCCTGGAATATTCACTGGAAGGACTGATGCTGAAGCTGAAGCTTCAATACTTTGGCCATCTAACACGAAGAGCTGCCTCATTAGAAAACACCCTGATGCCAGGAAAGACTGAAGGCAAGAGGAGAAGGGGACGACAGAAGACAAGATGGTTGGATGTCATCAACAACTCAATGGACACGAGGTTGAGCAAGGCCTGGGAGATGGTGAAGGACAGGAAGCTTGGTGTGCTGCAGTCCATGGGCCGCAAAGAGTCAGACACAACTGAGCAAGACTGAACAACAACAATGACAGTACCAGGAAAAGCCTATTTGAATCAGGTATAGTTCTTACACTGTAGTAATAAGGCTACAGAAATGTCTCTGTATTCTGAACACAACTAAATGTATATTTCATACTACTCACTCAAAAGTGTCTAAGCATAGGTCCTATACCTTTATTCACTTCAACCAATCAGACTCAACATTTCTGAACTTTAATAATTTAACTCCACATAATCCTTCCTTGTTGTCTTACATATTTACTCAACTTTCAAGACCCTGCTGTTATACCTATTTCACAAAGCCTTCATTTGGGAAACTGAGTACATTTGCTCCTGAATCTCTGAATGCTTTCAAGGCATCAGAGTTTTGTATATAAGCTAAAGCTAGAGAACACACTACCTCCTATTATTCTCCAGTGAATGCATACTTCACTTATATATTCAAAGAACTCTGTATGCCCACTAAATGCTTGTTTGCAGAGCACTATGCCTATTACTTTTCCTTCAGTTGGTCTCACTGAACTCTCACAAAACTCCTTTAATGATATTATTTTAACCTTATGTGATAGATAAAGAAACTTCTCAAAGTCAATCCAGGAACTGGCACAGCCAGAATTGGGGTTAGGGCTCTTTTCATTGTGTCAGACTCCTTGTCAAGAAGACTAATTTCCTTGAGCTCAAAAGTTTCATAACGTATCACAAAATTTCTATGCCCACAGAGGTCTACAACAGATTACTTACTGACCATTCCTATAAATATTTACTGAGGATATTCTATAAATCAGGTGCTATAATAGGTATTTAAGATACATGGCTGAATAACATAGATTTTCTTCCAAATTAAAACAGAACTTCAAGTTTAGTAACTTGTTAATGTTTATGCGATTCTACAGCTAATAGTTTAGCAGACCCCAGCATTTCCAGATTGGACTTCAACTATTTATAAGCAATTTCAGAGTTTTTTTAATAGAGTGATTTGTAATTAGCATGCTGACAACTAGAAGGTGCTGTAAGGCTCATAATGCTTTATCAGCACTTAGCATTGAAAAATATATGCTCATATTTTGTTGTAACTTAGTTGGTAAGTTGTCTCCAACTCTTTTGCGACTCCATGGGCTGTAAACCACCAGATTCCTCTGTCCATGGGATTTCCCAGGCAAGAATACTGGAGTGAGTTGCCATTTCCTTCTCCAGGCAATCTTTTCAACCCAGGGACTGAACTCATGTCTCCTGAACTGATAGGTAGGTTCTTTACTAGGGGGCTACCATGGAAGCCCTGTGTTCACATTTAAACATATCTAAATTAAAAACCAACTCTACCACTTTTTAGCTGTATAATTTTGAATAACTTACTTCATTTAGCTAAAAGTCATGGCCTTATTGTAAAACAGAAATAAAAGTATCAAATCTCATTAGATTTTAGAGAGGACAAAATAAGATAATGCAGAAAAGACTTAGCAGAGTGCCTCTTATAAATCGGGTAACAAATAAACATTAGGTATTACTATTATGATTGGTATCAGCATTTCAAGTAGCTTTGTTTGCCTCTCTTATTTAGTATCATTTTTTAGAGGGAAAACTACATGCTCTTTGTGAAGCTGGGATTCCCAAATGTTTTTATCCCTTTGTAAAGGTCAGGTACTACCACTTTTGCTAAAATTAACAAGAGAGAAAAGTTACATCGTGGCATTTACACCATCATTCTTCTGTTACTGAATGCTATATACATGAAAAGAGAGCAAAACGGTTTTACAGACTGAGAAGTTCACTTGCATGATTATAAAACAGCAAAGTAGCATCAAATGACATTAAGTTTTCAGTTACCTAAAATTCCCATGAGGACCGCAGGTTCCTTGGATGGAATTTGTTGTAAGAAGGGTAGAATATCATCAAGTACAAACCATTTATCCAAGTATTCCAAAATCTTTCCTAGGCACACTAATGAATTTACACGTACCTATTAAAAGAGGTAAACTGAATTAGTCATTTAAAGTCTTCACAATCTAGACCAAAGTATTTTGAGCATGAGTCTAATCTTCATAAAAGTACACGTTAAAATCTCAAAAATGAAAGAAAAGTTAAAAGCTCTCATCCTTTATTAACATAGAAAATTCACATATTTATAAATTCCCCTGATTTGTTTCAGAAAATTTGTGATTGCTTTACCAGGATACTAAAGGCAAAGAATGATTTTACTTTCAGGTCATTTTAAATAAAGTAATTAGGATTTGAGAAGCTTTACTATATATTTGCTTGCTAAGAATATTTTCTTGAGGTCATCTGAACTATAAAAAGGACTACATTCTCCCACCAAATAATTGATTTTACTGTGCCTCTAGTATATTTCTCTAATTCATGTTCAAGTCATTCTTAAATATTTTAACAATATGTGAAAATTCTATCTGCCATAACTGAAGTTTTATATTTCTAAATATATTTTTAATATAGTCACTAAAACCTGGTATTTAGGAGCTCTTTTATCAAAATTTTATCTATAGTCTCTTGACTATTTTGATACACATTTCACACCCTACTTTCTTTGCTAGAATTTTTTAAGATAGAATACTTTGAATCAGGATCATAATATTTAATAAAATTATTTTTTTTTAAGTAAACTAAGAAAAGCAGAAAACAATTTAGGTGGTTAAAAAAATAAATTGTGGCTTAAAGCGAAAGAGGATTAAGAAAAAAATTACTTGAATTTTCTACTGAAGCACTAGCAGATGGAGTAATGTCAGGGATGGAATACTACAAAATAATATATCCGGGCAAGCTACAGCTACTGCTCACTTTCACTGTACTATTTATAGGCTACTTAGAGCCAAGATGAAACATATGAACAAACTATAAAAAGATTACTAAACAATATGAAAATTACTAAGCCAATGAGAAGTGAGAGACAAACAAAAATATGTAATTACTTACAGCAAGGGAAGATGTTTGCAGACATGCATTCTTAATTCTTGGTATCAGAGCATTTTTCATGGACGGGTAGTCTATAAGATTTGCAAAGGTTGGAATGATGTTTAGACAGAGTTCCTATTAATAAAATACACTGGATCAATCTCAGAGAAACATATTAAAAAGCATTTTGTATTTGCATGGTTAATATTGTCACATAGTTTGAAATAAACTCATATCTATCATTTGATCCTTTCAAAAGCTATTTAAAAGAAAAATACTTATTATCAATTTTCTACTTTACAGCCTGAGAAAACAGGTTCAGAAGACCTCACTCAAATTCATGCTAGGTCACACAACTAGCCAACATATACAACATATACCAAACACAACATATACCAAAATTTCATGACATTCCTAATTTCCTTCTCTGAAAACACAATTCTTCATTTAATTTTAAAAACAGGAACATCTTTAAAAAAGAAAGTAACATCTAAATTTTGCTCTCTCTCACGAGAGAAAAATCAAATATTATACCAATTCATGTAAAACTATTCCTCCTAAATAATGAATTTCTTAGCTGTTACAATATCCATATCATGGGATATAATACAAACATTTAAAAATATATGTTCAAAGGTTGTTTAATAATACTGAGGATAAATGTAACAAGACACTATTATATCATTCCAATTTTTAAAACATGTATCTGTCTACAGACTTAGGAAAAAGAACTGGAAGGATATATCTGGAAATGTTAACTGAACTGTGGGCACCTCAGAGAAGATTTAAATTTTCTTTATATTGATATTTTCGAGCATTTCTAAAATCTGAAACTAAAGCAAATATAATGGATAGAAACAGGAAAAGTCATTTAAAACATTCTTGCTAACTAATGCTATGCCACAGTGTAAATGACTGGAACTGGGAACAGAGAGTATAACAGAGGAAAGGAAGGATGATGGAGGATTGTATGAGATAAGAAAAAGAACAGGAAATGGCTTGAGAAAAAACTGGCTGAAGAACCCACATCTCAGATACCTTATAAGGCAGAATGATTCTTATAGAAAAGCACAAAAGTGATTACTGAAGAAAGAGTTATTGATGATATCTGGCAAACAAAGATATACTTATTTGTAGTTAGCAGACAGAAATGAATTAATCACTAAGAGTCTGATATGAGAATTTTGGCAAATATTTTATCTACTTAAACTTATTCCTAGATTTCCAAAAGGCAGAAAGAAGAAGAGAGTTAATATTAATATCCATTCAGAAGTATAATAATTAAGCAGGTGACATAATTTGAAGAAATACAAGCTACATTTAAGTGACTATTTTTCCACAGTTGGTAGAAGAGAGTGAGCAAGGCTGAGCAGTCAGTGAGACACTGTGTTCCTGTAACCAGAGGGGAACAGTCAAGTTCAGTCTTTAATTCATCCGAGACAGACTGGACTGAACACGTCATATATGCACTATGCCATACAATCTAGGAGCAGGTTATAAAGAGGCAAAGTCTAAATCACTTAGCTAAGGGAGGGGAGAGCTCGCTCATACAAGGAGACCTAAGAACTGGGGACTGAAAAAATAAAACAAAAGGAAGTCCAATTAGCATGTTTGCAGCAACTTCTGCCTTTTACATTCTATTTTCTCTACGATCGGTGGTGGGGAGAGGAGAATGAACACAAGCTCTCCATGTAATTTTAAAGGCAAATAATTTTAAAAACTGGTTCTCATTTATCAATGCCTCTAATGATCCTAACTTTTCTAAACTATCTTTTAATTGTCCAAATATTTTTCTAAACTCTCTCTAGCCTTTTAAATGTTCATAGTTCGAATCAAACTTCACTTTAAAAATACCACTCCAAAAATGAATTTCACAAGTTACTTCCTAGCCTTCTTACTTGCATGAGGCGTGAGGAAAAAATATTTTTGTTTCACGCTCTTGCTCTCTCTCCCAAAGCTTAGACGGGTTTTAACTTTATCAGACTCTTACCAAGCAATGCTGATACTAGTTAATTGGACTGGTGACTAAACACTTCTAGTGAAATGACATCAGAAATGCTGGTTTCTAAAACTTGGCAAAGTTGAACAAGTCCATTTGAATTGTATATTAATTATTTTAAAGAGTTGGACACGACTGAGTGACTGAACTGAACTGAACTGATTTTAGTAAAATACTGGATGATAAAAAAAAAAAAAATGGATGATAACTTATTTGCTGAACTAACCCCCTTATGAAGAAAAGACTTCCCTGGTGGCTCAGACAGTAAAGTGTCTGCCTACAATGCGGGAAAGCCAGGGTGGGGAAGATCCTCTGGAGAAGGAAATGGCAACCCACTCCAGTATTCTTGCCTGGAAAATCCCATGGACAGAGGAGCTTGGTAGGCTACAGTCCATAGGGTCGCAAAGAGTCGGACACAACTGAGCGACTTCACTTCATTTCGTGAAGAAAAATGACTTTCACATCACTTTACCCTCCCTTTTCTCCCTAATCTCACTGAATATATAATCAGGTTGGCTACACAGGGCCTGTGGGAATGTTTCAAGCTATAATTCACAATTCCTTTGGAAAGCGCCAAAAAGTAACAGTAAGTATACCTTTCCCAATCATTCCATGTTATTTGGACAAAGGAAGTAAGAAATGATGTTATAAGGAAAAATTTTTAAATCAACTTGGCAACTTTGAATAATATAAAAGACCTCAGATAAAGACTGAAGTGAATCAAAAAAGGGACCATATATGTATGGCATTAGGTTCACATTTGAAAAAAAAAAAAAAAAA